>JAVCKV010035503.1:0-24036 GCA_032274145.1 Herpochondria borealis | reverse complement strand
AAGGTGTACATAAGGTTTGTACCTAACTTTTCTCGCACTGCATCTCCGCTGAATGAATTTATAAAGTACAGAAAACTGTAAATTTTCTACCCTTTAACAAGGATCAAATAAATGTTCATAGTAAGCTAAAAGAGGTATTAATATCACCTCCGAGATTACCACCAAATCACCCTAGTTTAGCGTACAATATTGACACAGATTCATGCAGTTACTAGATATTTTTAGTTCTACTACAAACGAAAGAGGAAGGCAAACGACAGACTATCGGATATTGGATTCGTTCTTTAAATGTAGCAAAGAAAAACTAATCTGTAACGGAACGTGAGTATCTAGCCTTCTTCTGGACGTTCTAAATACTCCAACCCTATCCAGAAGGATCGCTCTTCCAGATATAAACTGAATACCAGGACATTAAATTGCTACTTGATTTTTCAGACGTATCCGGCTGTCTCGCCGGATGGAATCTCCTTTTTCTGAATACAATTTTACTATGTATAACAAAAAAGGGATAAATAACCAGCTAACTGATTACCTGTCCCGACTGCGACGTCTGGTGAGACAGTCGTTGTTCCACACTTACATACCCCTGTAGTAAATTCTGAAATTAATACAGAGGAATACTATGATCAATAAATTACTTGATACGTCACAGAGGAAATTCTGGACGATGAAGAAAAAATAGACTGGTACATAGCCTACAGGAATGCTTTAACTGTATTTTTGATAAGAAAAATAAATTCTCTAAGACAGAGAGTACGGCTAGTAATAAACTTTACAACATTATAAACTATAGTACTAATACTGTAGACCTAACTTCAGTCAGAGAATTTCCTATAGTTCTCTACTTCGGACTACTAGCTGCGCAATCAGCACTCATAACGGAGGAGATAAAAAGTCACCAGGCCGAAGATAAGTTCACTCGTACCCTGTTAAATCAATTACGCTCTGGTATACGTAATGAATTCCGCATAAATCATATCGGTTTAATAGAGAGACTATCTCCTATAGACTTCTCTAGGAAGACAGTAGTACCCATTTTCCTACAGCAAAGGATACTACACATCTCCCACTACTCTAGGCCTGGAGGTCACCCTGGAGGTACTAAATTTTGCGCTACACTGCGTAAGACGCTCTACTGCCCCTTAAAGTCTCTAGACTCTTTCGCAGCTGTGCAAAAATTGTTTCAAGTGCGTTAATAGACGAATTAAATTACGTAGGCAGAACTAGTTATGAAAATAATTCCCTGCCAAACAGCCAGGGGGACGTGCATCCATAGACATCCTTGGTCCCCTACCCCGAACCCAAGGAGAATATGAGTATATACTGTGCATGACAGACCGATAAAATCAAATGTCTTAGGTCTGTCCTCTGCGTACTATAACCACTCCTGCAGTAGCACAATCATTCCGCAAAGAGTGGGTTTATCACTATGGGCACCGGCCTGATTACTTTCTAACAGCGGTACCCAGTTTACCGCGGCCCTATTTAGAACTTTCTGTATTCCTTTAAATAGCAGACAATCATTCACTTCTGCCTATCACCGTGAAACAAACGGGCAGGTAGAAACATTTAAAAGAACTTTACTAGCATATCTAAAATGTTTCATTAGTAAACATGATCGCGGCCAAGACCAGTTCATGCACGCAATGGCTTACGGGTATAATTGTGGAGTTTATAGAGCCACCGGTTATACCCACTTTGATCTATTGATCAACTACCCACCCCCACACTTTTCCTTTGCTAAAAGTGAGACGGTAGACCATGAATGTCTTAGGACGACTACAATCAAACGGAATTTTTTTGACACGTCTACAAACGCTAATGAAAACGACGGACACTAAATTAGCGGACGCTCAGAGCCGTTATAATAATTACTTCGCAGAGAGGGTTTGACCGTCTCTTCGAATCTATAAAGAAGGCGATCTCGTCTTTCTTCTCCGTTAAGCTAACATTTACGGTAGACTGGATCATAAACTCCGAACATATGTTACTGGTACCATAAAAGTTTAACTGTTCACACAACAGCTCGCTATGTTGTAGTCACCCTACCAGATGGGGAGGAAAGTACTGTATCCTTCTACCGTCCCACTCAGACGCGCGCCTGACGTGTTTAGTCAAAAAAGTAACGGCCTCATCTACGGTAAGGCCACCAATAAACAGGACCATTTCTTTATTAATTAATTCATTCATTCATCAGTTAATTAATTCATTCATTATTCAAATATTTACGGAAGTTCCTTTAACTAGATATGGCAACGGAAAAAACACTACCGTCTATAGGAATACTTTAAAATCTTTTACTACAACAGGTAGGAAATCAATGGCTGCTATGTGCCGAAAGCTCTTCATCATAAACTATAAAAATGCACCTATACTAATACCCAATTAACAGTCGTTTTCCTCTTCGTAGACCTCAGGGTCTTCTGATACATACTCTGATGCCTTCTATGTCTCCTCCTTAGTCCCCCGTGCCTCAATTATCTCGCTCTTTATAGCGGGTAATACGAAGAGCCGCCCAGACAATTTGGGCGCGTGCTCCTCATCATCACTGTCCCCAGTTAAATCAATAAAAGGGACAAGGATTTGCTCACCACCAACCTGACGGTTCGTAGGGCTACTACCAACAGGACTGCGAACTAAGGTATTTATTACCCTAATAAATCCTCCAGAGCCGCAACGAGCCCTCCGTAACCCAGACCGTCCCCTGTTCGGGAATTTGAATCGTCTCAAGATCGCAAGCCGAAGTTCATCAACGGCAGCGCTAGAACTTTGAACGGTGCCGTCTACTGTAAAGCTAGCTGGAACCGGTAAAAACACCGGACATACCCGGGCCGTCGCCAACATCCGTCATCTCCTCGTCGCAGGGCAAAAACTGCTACGACTCCACCACAATGGGACGAGCCACAGTAACACCTGAGGTCGCCCCAAAACGACCACCAGCTGTGAAATATGACGATACTTCTGGGGCCTACCCAACAATGAATTCGATCTCCATCGGCTGCTCGTTACCGTCAGCCCCATTCCGCTCAGATGCAACAAAGACAGCCCAAGCACGTCCGCGATCAACTTGTACAGAGCGCAGAACCGTCTCAAGATGAGGGAATAGCCCGCGCTCTCCCCCGCGTTCGCCAGAACCAACGCTCGCGTTGTCATCGCCCCGTCCCACCTCGCGGCGAAGGGCCCGAGAAATCGTATCATCACCGGCAAAGCCCGTCCAGGCTTTCTCGCCGGTGTGATACACCGCATCCAGACCACGAGATAACCCTGTCCAACAAGTCTCCGTGGATAAAACGTTGGTGGATCCATAGAAACGAGGGCCATGGTTATCTAAGCCCTCGGTCAGTCCACTATGCTCGTCGCGAGGAATGAATACTTCCTCACTGGCGAGCACTGACCAAATCTCTAGGTCGAATGGAAAGAAGTCCCCCGAATTAATAACAGGAATCCCGTCCATGCAGCCCGGATTTTCGTACCTGAATTTAGATGAATATTGCGACCAGCGCAGCGTGTCCACACAGCGTAGCAGCTTGCGTAAGTCTTCTACTACGGTACCGCCGCAGTCGGCGAACGAATAAACGACATCTATCCTGTGGATGTCGTCCCGGATGCCATCGGATATCTAATAAAGCCTTCCAACTGGTGCCTAAATAAAGAGATCCTTGCAGACCTCCACCACCCACTCGGCCCGGACGATTCACCAAGCGGGTTCTAGAGGATCGTCCATTAGGCGATGTCCACTGTGGGCCACGGAGCGCAGCAGCTCCGGACGGATGCTTTTGGGAACCCCCAGTCTGTACCATCAGGCTAGAGCCGGGTGAAAAAACGAACTAAAGACGTGTCTCTGTAAGAAATTGATCTCCCAGCAGTGCCCCGGGATAACGTGCCCAGCTCTATTTCTTTCTTTCCTCTCGAAGGAGCGCATCCAAAGGGGCATCCTTTACATCGCATCCGGCTTACGCGGATAGATTGGCCCCGACATCGCCGTCATTTACCGCGTATCTCCGCGCGAGGGTGAAACGATGGGACCGCTGTAGCAAAAAAAAGATCCCCATGCGCCTCGCCGTAATCTTTGAAGCCCGGCCAGTACAGTAGCTTGTACAGGTCAGTGACTTCCTGGCGCTCGCGTCCCTAGCGAACGTACACCATTTCAAAATCGTACGCTTTGGGCACGCGGTCAACCTCATTAAATGTACGTGTACTATGATACAGCGTACCTGACTCATAATATTGAGACGATCAGGTAGCTAAATGGAATTACTGTACTTAAGGGATTTAATTACATTACGGCAGACTATTCCCTTGTCCTACTCCCTGGGGCTAACCCATATTAGCCCGTCTCGTGAATCATACTCAGCTACACGGTAGCTGGCTAAGAACAGTGTTGTATGAAAGGCACCATAATTACGTATCCTTATATGGTGACTACCCCAACTATATTATTTCTGCTCTATCTATAGTACAGAAGTTTAGGCTACACTTGTGCTCGTCTCGCGCTTTACTATATAAGCGATTTGTCGCGTCTTATCGTAACCGTCTGAATAAACACAAACTTCTGTGGAGCTTTCCCTACACGAAATGTAGCGCCGTGTCCCGTATCTACCCGCTCAAGCCGTCTTTCGAGCCCTGGTTGTGTCTAGTAAGGTGCAAAACTGGACCCCTGGACCGTTTCAACACGCGAGCGCGCGTTGTCTACTCGGCCCTCCTTCCTGTCGTCACAGTCGTCTGGAGCGCGACAGTCCCCTGTCCCATGGAGCGGTTCCCTGCGCGAGCTGTAGCGCCGAGTTCCGGTATTCCACCGTCTCATTCGTACCCGACGCCTCTGAGTGCGTCGCCCCCCGGTTCCTGACGCCTGTGAGTGCGTCTACTCCTTCCCCGTCCTGTCGCCAGAGATTGCGATCCCTCCTCTATCCCCCCCCTACCTGCGATTCGCTGGCCGATGCGCCGCGTCCCGCACCCCATTCTTCCGTCTCACAACGCGCCGTGCGTTGCGTTCTGTCTTTTTCCCCAGTCTCTAATGATAGCGACGCCCCCCTTCGCCTTCGGTACTTGACGCCAGTGAGCGCGTCTCCCCTCGCCCGTCCATGTTCCCCTGACGCGAGCTAAGCGCCGCGTTGCATACCCTGTCCCCGTCCTAGACGCCAGTTAGTGCGTCTCTCCCTTTGCCCTCCTGTCGCCAGCGGACGCGACATCCCGTCCATCTACCACTGCTCTACCACCCCCGTTGCAGCACCAGATAGTGTTCTGTCTACCTTGCTACCTCACAGAGCGCCCGGTGCTCTCTTAAGGCCTATATAGTCCACCAGATATCCTTACAATGTATCTGTTCCCCGTACCTCTAGTTCGTACAGTTCAAGAAAGCCACCAGGCTCTTTTTAAAGGATCAACTGCTACCAAATCGAACTACAGTGCTTTTGTAGCATTATCTAATACACATACTGCTTACTTGGTGTGTGATACTACAGTACGAAACCGGCTGTCCACCTGAGCCTCTCATGGTCGCTGGCTTCTTTTATATTGATGGAAAGCGGGCTGCAGTAGGTTCGAGCAGCCCAGTCGAAAGACTCATTCACATCTGCTGAGACTCAATTTCTCCCGAAGTTGGCCAGGTTGACGAATTAGGCGCTTGCAAACGACTTGATAAGCGGAATAGGGTGTGAATTCCTCAGTAGAAACTAAAAGAGAAAAATGGTTTTAGCTTCACGAGAACTGTTTAGAAAACTTTTTCACCGTCTCAACTATAACTAAACCAACTTTGCCCCTTTTTCGACAAAAAAACTTCTGTCAAATTTCTATAGACGGCTAACCTACAGTCGAATTACTTTTTGGTACCCAAACCGTCCCAAATCTATCCTGCTGGGACATTAAGATTTACTGACCATTACGTTTTCACGGTACAAAAAGCCACTATGAGACACGATGTCCTTACAGGCATTCTTCGCGAGAGTGCTCTACACTCGCACATTTATTTTTACAACCCAACGAGTCTCGCGCAGGGTTGATTTATATCTGGAATCGGTCATCTCGCCGGGTGGACTCCATACAATTATCTGAAAAATTGTGAGACCCTCAGTGTTTTCAGATCACTCATTCTCTTTGGCAGAAAATGTTCTCCCAAATTTGAATTTACTTATTGAATTAATTTAATTTATATAATTTAATATTTCAGACTTTGATCATTCATTTTCTGCTTAAATTGGGGGAATATAGTAGAATGAGTTCTTTTATATTAATTAATATTATTTGAGTATAATGTATGGTGAAATTTTTACACTATATATTAGCCACATAGTATGCTCTAAGGTTGTCGCTCTAAGACAGGTGTAATTTATTTATTTTTCTATATAAGCCGCATTTCTGTATTTCTGCGCGAGCGCACAATAAAAATGTAACTTGCCATCCTACCTTCCTTCCGCGTGCTGAAGCCCGGTGTGTCCTTTGAACGTTCCCCTATTCCGCGTCCCATAGCATCTAGTAAGTATGCTCTGGTGACTCCAGTTGTTCCCTTTGAGCCCCTGGTGCTCCCTCGTACCCTTATTGTGATCGCCGTTTGCCTCCAATTTACCCTTCTGAGACCGTCGTTCTCCTTCGTCCTCTTCTGCAACCGTCGTTTGCTTCCTTTCCCTATTTGCGACCGTCGTTCACCTCCCCGTCTCGCGTCTATTTCTAGCGCCCGTCGTCCGCGTCTTCGCCTTCCGTCCCATCTGTACCGCACCTTCGCTACCGCCCCGAACGAGCTGTTCCACAGGAATTGCATCCCTGGCTTATAGACTCCTCAGTCGCCTTTTAGTAGCTGTCGAGCTGGTATTCTTATCCGATACAATGTTGTAGAGCATATCACTATAGACTCTAGTAGTCTTCTAAACAAAGCATGCAAAACACATATTTCAGGACATCTTTTTATACATAGCTAGACTTGTTCTACTACAGCAACATTGTCAGACTCTATCGCGAGACTAACAACAAGAGAAGTTGCTAGCACGAAGTGAAAGGAGTAGAAGAAAATCAGGTCTTTCTTGAAGTAGGCGGCAGGAGTAAACACTTCAACCAAGCCCAAATTATCCAGCGCAAACCAAAGATACCAATCCCGAGCAACTACTTTATCTGTATGTTCCAGAAGGAGCTATCTGCATTTAGAACAGAGGATGAATCAGAACGCGAACAAGCCATGCTCTAAATTGAAGTCCTAGAGCTGGGCCATCCGCGTGGAAAGCTATCAGAGTTCCATGTAGCGCGAAAATCAGAAGTCGATGGCCTGCAAGAGAGAGGAAATGCGAAAATAATTAACGAGAGGGACTTGCCACCCAGAGAAAACGTTATCAATTCTAATATAGTCGTTTCTATCATGGACTACGACAATCCGAGGCCCAAACAAAGAGCAAGGCTAGTGGCAGGCGGTCAACTGGATGATGAGAAGCCGTTTCTAGTCAATCAATCCCAAACAGTGCACCCGCAATCAGTGCGGCTATTTCTTCAGCTGCCCACTCAGCATGGGTAGTACTTACCGATATAAGATATCTTCCAGGCTTATCTACAAAACCTGCAACCGCTAGACAGACCCGTCTATATGTGGCTCTCGAATTAACGCGGCCAAGGGAAAATTAGGCTATTTATGCTACCGCTACCGTTGTACGGCCTGGAAGACTCGGGCGACTACTGTTCCCGTGCCCTACACAGGTAAATCATCCAGGACCTCGGTATGGAGCTTGTAGTGGGCACCCCACCGATCTTAGTGCTACGATGAAAAGGTAGGATAATAGGGGCAACAGCGACGTACTTGTATGAACTCACAAGCAGTGGAACCGACGAATTTTAGGAGCTCACCCTGCAGACCATATAGAAGTTTCGCCCTAAGCCGACCAGAATAATAGACTCCGTTCGTACGACTGGATGTGTTACTTAAAGAAAACTGCGTCATTTTAAGCAAATATTGGTCAGCTAGGTTGATAAAGCCGCTCCCGGCAGAGGCAACGATGCGGAAAATCAATTCCTTGCCCATGAGGTGCGCGTGGCAGTTCATCACAAATCCATGCATAGATTTCAAGGCGGCTGAACTTTTACAAGTTAAAACCAGTAGTCCATCTGGTGAGCAGTCCCCCAGGGGTTCAGGGCAGACTTTGGAGCCATCGATGGTCCGTCAGCAACGACGAGTTCCGCAAGGGGGTAATTTGGGAGTGTCGATGTAAAGATACATGTTATAATACACTATGACCTATGCAAGCGCATGTTTCGGTCAGTCGAGCGATGGCAGAACGCATCAGTCATTTGTCCGCCAATTAGTGTACATTGGAGGACGGAGCTACAGTAGGCACCGCATCCATAATTAAGTTGTTAATTCCAGCTGCCATCGCGCGTTAGCGCGGCTTTTCAACTCAGCGACAGCTTCCGCCGGTGCGACGACTCAAGTAGTGGAGCGAAGGAGAAGTGGATGGGGAGGAAGGAGGGGGGCATATATTTTATGTGTATGGTCATTGTGTTTCAGAAAATCAAGTCAACGTTCCGCACTTTTCAACTTCACTGCGGCTTGGAGCAAGAGTACAAGTCTTTCGATCCTTTTATACCTTCGATAGACGCGCTCGAATTCCCACCAAAATTTTATTAGTGGGAAGAACCGCTTGGGCTCCTACCGGGCCCTGTTTGAAAGACACTCGTAACTGCAGGTTTCGTAACTTTATTCATACTGAAGTGTAACTGCAAGTAAGGTTTCTAGTAGTTCCTATTCTTGAAGCAAAAGAATGCGGGCATCAAGAGAAGGCTCAGTATGTCCCCTTCCGAATGAGTGTCAAGAGTGCTATGGATTGAAAATTTATTTGTGAGAGTAGGTTATGTGACCCACCTTTGCCGTCCAAATTTGAAAAATCGCCGCAGATGATGATAAATTTAATGTATTAATTTACGGATCTGTTCCAAATTTCAAGTCAGAACTGCAGAGATTGACCTATAACCTATGCTAAAATCGATTTGACTTTGCATAATGGAAAACCGACTGGTCGTTTCTTGGCGAACAAACCAACATGGAAATGTTAATTGCAATTCTTTAAAATCGTCCCAAAATTTCTGCTAAAAGGGCAATTTTTGAGCCAAAGAAACAAGTTTTCAACGCTGTGAACAAAACATGAGTTGAAATTTTGAATTTTCATTGATTAGAGACATATTTATTATCCAACAATGCCGTCAAAGGACTAAAAATCTCAGACCATTTTCAGAGCATTTTAGTTTATGATAAAGGGCGACCGGTAAGCTCGCTCTTACCATCGTAACATGATGTTCCGATCCTACGCATATGAAAACGTTGAGTGTGTAGACGAGACGGGAAGAAAGATTTACTGCAGTGTGGCGCACATTCGACCTGTTACCTCGGAAACGGCTCTCATTGCACCGCTTTCGGCGTCACCTTACTATCGCTCATTATATGGCTTTTTGCACCGTTTGGCTAGGGAACAAGAAGTTTCTTTTGGCGTCCGAAAGAGCTCCATTTCATTCAATGTCTACTCCTTTCTTTACTATTTCATTAACTAGCTAGTTACCTACATATTGGATCTTCACACCATCTTTTCATCAACGCCCACATCAAGATATCTGCCATTTTTCTACCCGCACTCACCCCGAGTCTGCTATTTGCAGTAATGGTACGTCGTGTATATGCACTCCAGTACATACGTCGAGGCTCCAAAACGTATATCCCATAAATAGATTACGTTTACATCTATCAAAAGTATTTTCAAATTAGGGGTGTAGACTTATAAAGAAATTTACTCGCAAATTCCATGGTACATACTAACTATAATTTTAAGAACTTTTATAAAAGTAGCAACATTTAATGCATGGTATACAGTGAAAACACAGTAATGACACCTAAAACGTACATAGGTTTTACTGCCGGTAGCATGTTTACACTACCTGTGGATATTGTGCGACTTTCCGGCCCACACATAGACGGTGGTCACTTTCTGTCCCACGTCCGCTTCATATCGTTAAGAATCCGCTCGAGACCACGCTCCGTGGAGGGAAGTCTGGAGCAGAGCCTGACAGACGATGCAGCACCTTACCATACTTTGTGCATTCCCGCCGCAAATTTATGATGCCGCTATTTATGCAGATTATGCAGCTTTCTCCTTCAAGGGTCCTTCGCCTCTCGTCTTCGAACAAGCCACACACCCAAGGCCGGCGGCCTATACTCTCCTTTTTCTCTGCAAAAACCCCCTCCCGCCACGCCCGTGTAATGAAAACCGCTTTCAGGCTACCGCGCTGCGGGCCACCGCACATCCGTGGCAGCGAGCTTGGTCTTCGTTGCTCGTTTATTTCTAGCGCGACGACCGCCTTCTATTCAGCGACGACCCGGCCAGCGGCATGTGGCTGGGCGCCGGCCACTGCCTTGATAGTGACAACCACCGAGACACAAAAAGCGCAGTAAGCACTGGATGATATGGCCAACCGCACGGTAGTACACACGCTGCCCTTCGACGCGAATTTTGTAGTTTTTCTGCTCTCACTTGGCGCCTACCTTTGTGAGACTTCTGACATCTCATTTACGTCGACGCGCTCCGGGCGATTGTCCACGACGCGCAACCCGCCCGTCTGCTCCAGGTCGACGTCTTTTTTTGCCCCGTCGCTACCATAATAATATGGTACTTTCATGATTGGCGGGAACGGTCTTCGTCGTTCCCGCCAAATTATGTGTAAAATGTACACGTGTTTTTAAGGAACTATGATGAAGAAATCATTCTATAGGATTCATTTTTTTGCATTACGATATCACGGTAAATAACAACGATTTGAAATATTATATTCAATTCTCCTTTACCCATTTTTAAACAATCATTGTTCCTAGAAAAGTACTGTTAAAAGTGTTGTTATATGGATGATATTGCATATCATCCCATATGAGGTGGGTATCCTACAGCAACGTCCATAAATCGCGAATTTCACCCTCCCGCACATTTTAACCATGTTTCATGACCGCTTTGTCCGTGTTGGAGATGAATACGTGATTGAAGATGTTTGCAGCGCCCTACGAGGCACACTGCTACCAACAGAAATAATAGAAACCATCGTTCCTTCTGTTGATAACCACATCCGCAAAGTATAGCTGATTTGTTACATTCGTTTATAGATCATCCATAAAGCGGGATAAATAGCCAGAATAATTACGTAAACTTCGTATAGTCAGCTGTGGCGCGTGCAACCTCCGAATTGTCGCTAAACTAGCACTCCTATCGTTTTGGGCCAAGAGACCGTCACAAAAGAACATTCCTTAACCAAATTGTGGTTGTAAAATATCCGCCTCCTCTTATCCTTATTTTAGTACAGCAGCAGGGCAGTTTTTAATTTTTGATCTCCTATACCTTTCAATTAAATCTCACCCCGTATATAATGTGAAATAACGCAAAATTCCGACGCAAATCAATCGAGTGAGTACTGTCCGGAATCTTCACAACCGCATCCTACCCTTTTGCTGTTCCGTGAATTTTTCATTTGACTTCCGAGTCGTCGGAAGGGACAGGTGGCCAACCTCCTTCCTAAAGTTCAGTGAAGAATTAAGAAACACTACGCCACGTATCTCTATAAAAACTTGCTTGAAAATCCACATTGAAGCATCCTGTTAGTTGCAACTTGTCACCTCCAATTAGAGGAGCAAACGGTGCAGGCATAGCTCGCTTCATGCCCCTATCCTGCTGTCACCATAATCTCAGAATGTTCAGAGTACTTAAAAGCGCCGCATATTGCCCATAGTAATTGCATGGTCGAATGCTGCGTTGCGTTCGTGTTTCTGTCAAGCCAAAAATTTGACAATCTGATGGACCATCTCGAGAACCATATCTGAATAGTTCCGTTCGTAGCCAAAGAGTGGCAAAGTGTGCAACAATAGTTGCATTGCGCTACAAGAATGTTCCTTGTGATAGTCCGGGCGCAGGTTATCTTCTTCTTAGGAACGTTCCTCACACAAACTTAGGTACCTATTCAAAAGCGCAAGAATATGTGCGTAGTACCGCATGCGTATCTCTTTTGTGAACACTTCTGCGCAGTAGTCACCGTCAGATTCCCGACAAAGCTAGTAGTTAAAATTTCCCTAGAACGCCTGAATAGTTCCAGAAATTCAGATTACAGAGCGATGTTATTGGTGGAACTCAGACGCGAAGGCGGGCGCCGAAAAATAGAAACAAACGTGAGCGTCGTCATCGTTTGAAAATTCATGCTGTCATAGCGGCCCCTAATTTCGCATTGTAGTAGTTTCCAGCTCACAGTGAGTCAGTTTTCGCGCGCAGTTGAGATGATGTGTACCTCCATAGTTCTGAGCCTATCGTGCGATACCTCCCGTAAGGAAAGACAGACTACTTTATTGATGAGGTTGTTCACGAGGTGATCCGTAACAGCTGCACAGCTCAAGGAAGACCGCAATATGACAGGAAATACGCCCATTCCTGGGTGTATTTGAATTTCAACTGCCGCGCGGCTTAAAATATGAGAGCATTTCACAAGGTTTAAGCTTTAAGGAGCACTATGAATCATTATTTAAATCCCGTTGTATAAATTGCGCTCGTGCATCGTGGTCTGTATCGATTTAAAGCGTGAGTCTGTCCTCATGAGTCCAAGACTTCCATAGCGGTTCATCGACGTCCCAAGAATCCTTAAACCGGACAGCGCTAGCCTCTTGCTGATTTTTCAGTGTGTATTGCAAGTGTTGGATTTAAGGCTCATAGTTTCTTCACACACACCAGCCGCAGGATAGTCACCAAAGAAAGCAATTGGATCTAAGAAAATTATAACAGTCCAGCCGTACGGATTGAATCCTTCCACACCTCTCGTTGCCGCGTGGCATTTGTAGTTCGTGAGCAAAGATGGAACCATATTGTCTGAAAAATCGCTTGATGAAAGGTGAAGAACTAGAGCACATGCATGGCCTCTTACAAGCTCCACGGACAAGCCCAGTGGTATTTTGTTGCACCTGCGAGCAGAACATACATCTGACGTGCTCTTTTGTTGGGATCCGCCCGTGTATAGCGCAAATATATGTGCTAGGTTCCTTGGACAATTTGGAAAGAAACGTTGATTACATCGAATCCGGTTCTCAAAACCGCCACTCGGCGCTCCATGAGGCCCACTGATACATTTCCGAATGTCTGTGAAGTTTTCAATCCCAACAAATTGCATAGTAGCGCGACCTCGGTCCACTTTGTCGATGTCAACCAAAAGAACGCGCTATGCGGATTTCTCCTTGCACTGTCGAACGAGGGACCCGAAAATTACTCAGTACTGCCTGCCTTCAACATTCCTATGGTCCTTCCCATCATAACAACCATTTGTTTTCGTGCGGAATAGAACACATACATCGCGTGGGTGAAGGGTCACGGGGATTGAATATAATGAAACTAGAGTTGCACCCGACCCGCATGGGCTGACTTACAGAGTCTTTTGGGATTCAACAAAATTCTACCTTTCTTTCATCGGGCGAGACATTGAACGATGCAGAGCGCGCTATTTTTCAGACTAACACGCGGAAACATATGGAAGCGGATTTTTTTGCATTGTGTGAGCGTTGTGCACAAAAGCCGCATTTAAAAGCGCAGACGTGCCATTTCGTTGAAGTTGAAAGGCTTTCATAGGTGCACGCCATAAATCAGCGATCGTGCAATACCCTCCCTGATATTTTTCCTTTTCGGTTTACCAGCACAAGGTAGTTCCACATAATATTCAGGTCTACTGATGGAAGTTAGACCTTCAAAGAGAGACCAAAGCTAGATATGTCTATGGATGAACGCGTCCGATTGCTTCAAGACGGCTGCCTACTAATTCGTCAGAAAATCTGCATTTCTGCGCGACGGGTGCTAGTAGACATCAGTGTAGAAAATGTACGTTCTTATATCCGAAAGAGCCCATTCCGATCGGTTGATGAAACGCATGCAAGCCTGCCCAGGCTGAAACCCAGCATTATCCGTTTCCACCGTGACATCATTAGTTTTTCCACGTGGCATCTTCACAGGCTCCATGTACTGAAAAGATATGTTTTAGAAACACCACTTGGATATTGAATAGGTTAATTCGCCGCGGCAATTTCCATTTTTAGCACATTGGTGCCCATGTTTTAGTAATTCAGAACGCCAGTCGAAGGATTTAGTACTGATCTGCATTGAACGGAGCACTCCGACACAAATTCATGTACCCGAGCATTATCTCCTATGATAGTATAGCATGTTGCATTTGTCTAATTAATTTAAGAATTAAGCGCGCTCTCCGTGTTTTGTAACTTGTACTAACTTCATATTCGTCGTGCTGTTCTGCATCGTGTCGCCGCCGTTCCGTATGCATGTAAAAATTGTCCGCTACCTGCGCAGGTAATGGGTCGAATTATAACCAGAGTATGTTTCCACATTCTTCCTCCTTGTTCAATTCTTCATCACTTCGAACCAGGTTACCTGCACGCCTGGAATGGTTTTGGAGAACATTTCCTCCGCCTTCAGCTATACTGAAATTCGGGGATCGGTTAAGTTCGGTCAAATTTTGGACACCGATGTAGTTGCCGTCCACAATTCTGTGCTGTAGGCAACCTTCCGATCGACCTGTTGGCCTTCTAGCGCCGATTCTCTTTGAAGCATCCCCGCGGGCGTTCGGTTCTTGAGCTATTTTAGCGTAATTATATTTTTTAGAAAACTTCTGAAGAAAAGGGGCTTTGTGTTTGAAACTAGAATTTGATTCTCGATACCCTTAAAGCTGGAGAAATTTCGCAGGTACTGTTTAAGTGGTACTTGCACTTCCTTGCACTTGACCGAAGCGGTGATACCGCCGGCGAGATACATCCCCTCTTCCATAATCACCCCACTGCTTAATCACCCGTATACACCCTCCCCATTTACCTTTCCCTTCAGAAACGCACATTACACATTCATAGTCCATTCAAACAATGTGTTCGACGATCTTCTTTCCGTTCCCCATAAGTATCCAAAGCAAAACATCTTGCGAGTTCGTGCAGGGTCCAGTAGATGTAGTGGTTAGGACTGCCACCATCGAAGGGATCAAGCGATACGTGGAAATTTTTCTGAAGTCGGTAGTGAGTGCGGTAGTTGAAAATGTATCATCCCAACCGAACAACGCTTGACACCTGGCGGCGGCTTCCTTCACCAACCCATAGAATACGTCGAAACATCCAACTACAGCGGTTAAGAAATCCAAACCCATCATTAGAACGTTACATGGTGATGGTTTGAGACACGGTGCGCGTCACGTGCGGAAACCCAACAAAACTATCAAAATGACGGACTTGACCGGGATAAAAAACTTTGGATGAAAAATCAACTATATAGTGTTCAGGGTTACATAACCCAGCTATAATCAGATTATAGCAACCTTTCGCAAGCGAACTCCATGAAGCGGTGTACGTAGACCACAAGGAATCTGCCATTGACCTGCACAAGACCATCACGTCTATCACACAGGTTCCTTTATTTAATCTGCGCATACTGGTGCTTGATCGTTGGTAAAACGCTTTCCACGTCGACTAGAAACTCCAGGACGAGGCGATGTGGCTCCTTCAAGACTGCTTCATAATACCCCACGAAACATTAAACACCTTCACGACGCGCGTCGATGCACTCCGCGCGGTATAACCACTCACCCTTTCTTTCTTCTTCAAAAATGGACGGGTTAACCCGAGACAGACACAGCGCAATTTTCCGCACCGGGTACCTTCCACAATACCACTATCCATTTTCTACTCCCAATATCTTGCGGTGAACAGGACTGATCCGGCGTGCGAATGGCTGGGCCAAGTCATCGAGATGGAGTCATCGTACATGAACGTGGCAACCTGATTGCATGAGGCCGAGCGCGGTAACCGCGGTTTCGTACTACCCACATTCACCATCGACTGGCTTGTGCAGCGTCTGGGCTATATACCCATAGACCCCGAAACCCCGCACGTTTTGAGCGGCCAGACCACGTTCGGCTTTGTTTCCGGTCGCATTCGGGCAGTGGCGCGCGCAGATCTCCGCACGCGAAACACCCTTCTATTCCCCCGACAACCACATATGGTGAAAAGGGAGTTAGTGTGTACGTACGATGCGGTGTAAATTGACTTCTTGCGCGCCTCCCATCGCTCGTTCTTGCAATTTTAACGGAACCGGCACGAGAAAATCTTTTTCGTAGACTCACAAAGTAGTCTTCTTCCTATTGTTAATCTCGCAAGTGCACTTGCCGCTGCTCACGGAAATGCCCGCCCGGCGGCGCAGAAGCGTCGTTGTGATGAAATTTTCGACACTATGTCGTACCCAGTACGCCGTAACCAACGGCTTCAAAAACTTGCGCCGCGCGGCGACCAACTTTCCGCACTAGTACTGACGCAGTACCTGCAATTCCACAAACCAGTTGCAGCGCTGCCCAAAAACCTGCCGTATGCGCACGAGCGGCTTCGCGAGTACCACTGGGGCGTGCAGCAAGGGCGGCGAGCCAAACCCTCTCGGGCGGGATTACCCCCCGCCAGGTCCGGTACGCCGCGTTGCTTACAGTAAAGCTGCCCTGCCGCGCTGCGATGGGCATATGTGACACAGTCCATGCGCAAGAACGTGTGTGATTTCTCCACATCACACACAAGTGGCGCCGAATAAAACTCCTCGATGTATGGTCGCGCCATCGCCACTCGATCATATTCGTCGAAGAATATCCGGAGTTGAGTCGGCTGTCAGGACAGTTGAACGGGAGGTAATAAGTAGCAAAATGAGGAATCAGAGTATAAGACGTTTGGGTGGTTCAGCAGAGTTCTGCAATCTCTTTTATCGGCCGGCCCCATTCCGCGGCGCCGCGGTGAGATGTTTGTGGAGTTAAATTCCTTGCAGCGTCAAGTGCATGAGCGCGAAGAGCTTCGGGCCCTGGCGCGCGCGCGTAGCATTCCTATTACGAACGAACATAATTTCCCTCATAACTGCGACACCTTCTACCGACTCCCTGACAGTGATGGCGGCAGTGGATCTGGAAATTTGAAATTTTGTTAATAGTCCCGCTTTTGGGGGCGTAGATTAAGGAGGTAGGCGTGCGGCGGCGAAGTTGCAAGAGTTTGTGAGAACTGCGGAGTGCACGGGACGGGCTTGCGGTGTGATGTTGAACGGGTCTGCCGTGCGCCGAAATCACAGTGATGGACTGCTGCGCGGCGTGGGTGCTTGCGTAGCCGTTGGGGCGTCCGTTAGTGTCTGTGCTGCTTCTTTTATTGATTTTTCTTTTTAGTGTATGGCTGCGCGGTGACGAATGTGGCAGTAGCGATGGCGGTGGCGGTTTCGATTTTGAGTGCAGCGGAGCTGCCCGTGGACCGAGACGGTAATCGCTTCGGGAAAACGCGAAGAAAGAGGGTGACACAGAGTCGGAAGCGGGTGCGGAGGTGGGTGCAAGAAAAAATTGAGTCGCATATTTTGCGCCACTTCCGGCGGTGGCAAGGGAACGGTGGTTTCGATGTAGAGTTTTACGCCGACGGGCAGCAGAGCCATGACCGTGCGGAAGGGAAGATTACAGCTACACTGTTTTTGCCTCTCTCCGTTGTGCCACGCAATGAGCGCCCGCCATTTGTATGTTCCCAGAACGTGTGATATAAGAGAGATTATTGTGTTGTTCAGAGATTTGTACAGTACCTGTACGATTTGTACATTTATACAACAGTCGTGTATTAGTTTTAAGTGTGCTGCAGCGCTTTTACTTACTTTACATCACAGAAACGTGCATAACTTACTGTCAAAGAACGCCACAATACAGTACTGTATTAAAATGTACTTTTAGAGTATGTAAGAGACGGACATTCAATGTAAAATACGAAATTTACCCTTTTTAACTATACATGATATCCTGGACACCTCAGCGCTTCCTTGCGCTCGCTCGTGCTCTTTTACTGGCCCGCCCGTTTGAATCGGGGGATGTGGCACCTGGGACCGTCACATGGCCGGACTTAACCCCTCCCTACGCTTCAGAAGGAGTTCCTCTCTATTCCAGATACCATCCTAATTAAAAAGGTGAAACCCACGTTGTTGCACCGGTGAGAGCCTATTTTGAATGTGGGTGGGCTCAAAGTTTTGATCATTCTGTGATAATCAAATTTAGAAAAACGACGACAAAGTTGCCTTCTCCGCCAAATTGATCATTGTGGTGCGGCGTGGTAGCTGACTCGCGAGCACACAAGGGACCAGAGTGATAGAGAAGAATGCGGGGGGGAATTCCGGCGCAAAAAGGGACGCAGGACACGTGTGGGTTACGAGTTTCTTCGTTCAACGTGGTTTGCGTCCACTATGAAGCGCTGGAAACAACCCAAAAGAGCAGAAAGTAAGGGAAGAAAGGAGGAAAAAAGGAGTTGAAAGACAGAGAAAATTGCTTAATTGGGGGTAGCTGAGACGTAATACCAAGGTACTTGCTCGGTACCTTCTTGATGGTCTCTAATACCAACTCCGGCGCGACCCAGGCCGCTTATTTAGCGGCTGGAGACGCGCCCAAGGCGGAGCGCATGACTAAAAACGGCGCAAGGGGCAAAACCCGCTAAAAAGTACTACACAGAGACATTGCAGTAGACACCCTAACACTAGATGCCTTAACCTAGACGACCTCGATAGGACAACCAGCTCTATGCAAAACCCAATATTATGACCTCACCAACCATCAGTAAGTCCACCCGGCCCGGCCAATCAGCACACGGAGCACCGAGAGTGGTAGAGTGGCGAAGTGGCGGACCACCCACAGCTTTCCGTACGCCGTGCCACCCGCGCCGCCGAGTGGCGGAGTGGTGGAGTGGCGCTGGAGTTCGCGGTGCCGTGGGTGGTTCACACGCGTACGGATCCACCGTTGAGGATGTGCGGGCCCCTTATGCACGTACTACAATAATCTAAACCGTTCAAAATTATAAAATGTACAAATTGTATTAGGTTCCAGGCACAATCCTGCTTCCTTTTTCTCTACAGTACTTACATGGAGCCCTACTATTCTCCTCCCTACCTCGCTCAACTCCATAGCCCACGGCTTCCATCGGACAGCGGGGCTACTGTAGAGATAGAACAGATCAATAGGAAGAAGTGAATAAAAGATGACACACTCGGGATATGTCATCCTGCAATATGTTATCACATTTCTCGAATCATCCCGCTTTAATCTCAACCGTTTGAAAATACTTATTATCCTAGGCACCAAGCTCGCGCCCTTAATACGTTCGTTCTCTTTCACCTCCCCGCCCTCCCGCACCGGCCCGCATCGGCAAAATGCACCGCGCGTTTTCGTGCCCCATCTTTGCCATGCCCTTAAACGCCGCGCGGAAGCCTGCCCGTAAATCCAAAACAGATGGGCACCCAGATGAGTTTAACTCACACGATCTGGCCTCGTGGCTGCCGTCAACTCTAACGCCTCGCGGCACACTATCTCCTTCAACTGGCACGCTCGTGCCCGTTCGACGCCTTCGAATCAAACAGCCTGGCCCACTTCGTGTACCCAAATTTCCGCCATCAAAACGCTCTGGACGCTCGTGCCCGTCTCCCCACCGCAATCAAGCAGTAGCCCGCACCTTCAAACCCCAAGTACCAAGCCCGGCCCCACTGCCTCCATCCCCTTCTATATCCGCTCCGTCACCGGCCTGGTCACCGACGTCTTTCCACACACCGGGCTCTCCTACTCAGTGGCTTGAGCAGAACTGTCTTTTTAACCGTCACAAAGGCCGCCTGGCACCCTGGCATCATCAATGCCACGCCTGGACCCGCTCTGCGGTAGCCATTGCGGTGGTGGCCGTGACATGTCACAGACGCCGGAACAAATTCTGTACTCACCACTTCCTCGTCTGGGCCTGCCCCGTCGCCGCAACAGTCACTAACGCTGCGCAGCTCCCGCCTTCCTCAACAGTCAAAAAGACAGCCACCGCTCGTCTCTACCATCAAAAATGCTGGCCTGCGCCGTCATCTCCCCAACTTGCCCCATCCTGCTGTCCGTTCGTGCTCGCGCGAGCTCAAGGGCCTTCTTAATTATATTATTCCTGTACTAGCTTACGCTGAGCCCTTTCCCGGGCTCTTATTTATTCTTATTTTTGTTGCCCTGAAGGGTGAGTATATATTGGTGATGATATTTTGGAAGGCTCTTGGAGACAGTACTTTTCCTTGATTCCAAGAAAGAATACACTCAACTGTAATTAAAGGATGGCGAAGCTCATAACTGGGCGGTTTAAATCTGTAAGTATTAAAAATGAAGCGCTTGTCCATTACATAGTCCTAATAATGCAAATGACTTTCGACCTGACAACTTCCGGATTTCACCGCACTATCGCGAGTTCGCACGGCCCGAAGTCGTTTGTTCCTTGTGAGACGCGCTGCATTGCCTCCATTACTTGATTAAGGCGATACACTGCACCGGATTTATTCCACAACTGACCGCATACTGAACAACTCCTCCTCAATCTTCTTTCGATAAATCATTTAGTTAGCTGCTTAATAGGGACGAAAGAGATCGAAAGCTTCCTACCGCAAATTAACCTGATTCCCTCCCTTCTCATTTTATGGACTGAAGCGGGCTGGTCTCGCGACTTAACCAATCGTTGGTCGCGCTTCGGGTAAGTTCTGATAAACTGGAAGGGATCTATGGTCTAGGCTTCAATTTTAAAATACACTAATGTGCAGTCCGATTCTGCGTCAGATTTCAATGCTCTTTTTCCTTGTGTCAGTGATATCTTGTGATTAACATCCCTACTTGGCGGTTTGTATTGCACTCAGTCCGATCTAACTGTTTTATATCAAGAAAATCGCACCGAAACCAGTTGTTAGACGGATAATCAGGGCCTTCGCAGGGTAAAGGACGTGTTAATCTCGATAATATTACGTGCATGGTCCTTTAGAGGACAACATCATTGAAGTGAAAAATTGTTCGTAGGAAAACAATAGTACAGATGCACTCACTAAAAAACCCATATGTTCCGAGTTATAACATAACCACACGATCCTAAACTGTTCCGTTTTTATATGCCGCGAGTGAACGTTTAGAAAGATGAGCCGAGACGTAAATGTTTGTACATCGACAGAAAGGAAGTTTGTGACGGGCGCAATGGCCATACGGAAATTTTCATCAAACTGGTGCTTTCATCATGGATAATAAAACTGGTTCTCCACACCGTACTTTGGACCGTATCGGGGCAATCTGGCGTTCACATTACCGTCTATTTGGAATTCATTAATCCCTAAAAGTACTGGATATAGAACACCACGGAATTCTACCTCTGATTCATATCCGTTTCCGATCATGTACTTTTCCGCAACGGTTTAGGAGCAATGAGTTTAGAAGCCCAGATAAAAAAACGACCAAATTGCATGCGAGGTCCGCGGCTGCTTCTATTTTAACCTCAGAATCCTGCGTTCTTTAGTAGTTCATTCTCAAACCCCGAACGTCTATTTTTATTTATGTGCTCGTTAGGGCCTTAAAACAGAGAAAAGTCTTACAGAACAAAAATCCCTTGAAACCAAGAATAAACTCATTCCGCTTTTTCGAACAAAACTGCATGTTTACGGTACCTTCAGTTAACCCAACATTCAATTTTTGTACAATTCGCACTCCTTTATTTTCTTATCTTTCTACTTTTTCTCGGCTTCGGAATTTCCGAACGAAAATTTCCAAACAGACATTCTGCATTTTTTAAACCTCCTAATCATTTTAAGATATGTGATATTCAACCACTAAATTGTGTATAGATTTTACGGTAATATCAAAATTATTTGTGTTATGAAATGGCGAAACACGGCTTTTTTAATTTAACAAACTCATTGTTGTACAAAAATGGTGGTTCAACTCAAATTTCACACTAAAAATGTAATTGAAAATTGATAAGTTTTCTTGTTGTTCCATTGCACTGTATACCGTCATCAGGAATGTTTTTAGTGTTTCAACCAAACTAAAGATAGCTGAAAACGATCTTTTATGGACACTGATGTTTATAAGGCATTAAAGGGCTGACGCAGTACCAGCAACACTTGCAGGATGCAGTGAAGAGATTTTTCGAAAATAATAAGGATACTATTAATTGCAGATCTTTCTCGATGTCTAAATGTAAGTTGCCTACTTTTTTTCTTACAGTTAATAAATTCAATATATATATATATATTTTTTTATTGGCCAATTCTTTCATTTCTTGTTAAATTTCAATTGGGATTAAAGAGATCCGGGTGTTACAGTTGGTACTGAACTTCCGTTGATGAAAAAGACATCATAATTGCCGAAGCATCGCAATTTGATACTAACTATTTTCTCATAAGATTAGTAAGTAATAACGCAATAGGTCATTCAAATTTTCAAGTAACTTGGTAAATGTTTAACTATATACTCACGAAATAGTTGTTACAAACGATGGCTACAGTGGCCCTTATGCGGAGAGATGGTCAAATATACGATATGTTTTACTCGAAAAGCACAAAAAGAATTAGTGTTCCACATCACACACCGAGTTAGAGGCAAAAGAATTTTTCAGTTATTAAACAAGTCTTTACGTATGAAATAGAAAAGTGTGGAGATTGTTTTCTGATTGAAGTATCTTAGAATAAATTATTGAAAACTATGAGGATTTATTTCAGATAGAATGACCTTCGTACATATATGGAATTTTTTCGGAATTTGAAATGGTTCCCATTATATTATAAGAGAATATGAGAAAAAACTTGTAATAAAAATAAGGAGAAACATACCACAAAATGGCATTGTGATTTCTGTTTATTTCCTCTTTAGTTTAGATCACAAATATATATATATATATTTTTTAAGGATAATGTAAATAACTCTTCAAACTAGTTTACTTTATAATTGAGATCGTTTTTATAATTTTGAATATTTCATGTAATTAGTCATGAACTTGCGCCTAGAACGTCTCAATCAATACCCATGCACAAATTTCGACTATCTTAAGTATTTCTTCACTATATGCATTGTTATTGAAAATGTCTACATCTATCAATTTTACAGTAATCTTAATTTAAAATGACAACAACGTAAGCATTTTTATTGCTTGTATTTGTTTTCAAATGTCTCATAGTTCAATAATATGTTATACTTTTTAACTTGTAAAGAAATTGACAATTTTTGATATTACGTTGTATTCGTCAATTTCCTCCCCCCCCCCTCCCCACGTGATGGATGAAGCTAACTGCGTACGGGCAATGAATCAGGGTCTCGATAGAAGTTTAAGTATGGAATTAAGGCTTACCTCCTTACAAAGTTATAGGAGCTGACAGACAGACAGAGCCAGAAAATCAACACCTCATGAAAACGAAAACAAGGAAACAGCCGTTTTAATAAAAAATAGTACTACAGCCTTTCCTGACGGGTTGGTTTAAAAATATTTGGATGCAATTGAAGAATTTTACTTATCGGGTCATTCAGGAAACGGTAAAAGTATACCACTCAAGGTCAACCATAATTTCGGCGAATGACCAAAGAACAATTAAGTCATCGACTGTGGTGCTGTTCAGACGGTTTCGCTGGGGCGTAACAGTTTAATTCACGACGCTGAAGTCCCGCTTACTAGCGCTCAACGACGGAAGAATAG
The DNA here is from genome assembly GCA_032274145.1 of Herpochondria borealis. Lineage (NCBI taxonomy): Eukaryota > Rhodophyta > Florideophyceae > Ceramiales > Ceramiaceae > Herpochondria > Herpochondria borealis. Next base: position 521 of record JAVCKV010035503.1, on the reverse strand, counting down.
CAAAGATCCTGGGAGCAATTTTCTACAAACGAGGGTAAATAGGAGCAGCCCAGACACAGAAGCGGACAATTACTAGGTGACTTTCGTCCTTCATTAGCGCATCAAGTGGCGTAGACGGTATCGGAGTTTAATTGTAGCGAGCAAGCTCGTCTTGGGTATCGTGCTGAGTGTTTGAGAAAGACATGTAATTCGTAATATGAAACGGGCCTTTGCCGGGTACAGTGCCAAAAACATTGGCGAGAGATGATCCGCCTGCAGTTCCGGGAGGTGTGCTGGTTGCGCAAGGAACCTCACGCTGAAGAGAGCGAAAAAGGTTGTGTAGTAGAATGAATTCTTATCAAATTGTTTTTAGTATATGAGCGTAATATATGGTTACCAGTTACCACCATATATTAGCCATATAGTGTGCTCTAACGAAGTCGCTCTGAGGCATGTGTAGATTGTTGTTTTTCCTAATTAAGCCGCGCTCCGTCTCACTACGCGAGCGCACAATAACCGATAACTTTACTTCCTCTTTTCGT
>JAVCKV010035392.1:0-23532 GCA_032274145.1 Herpochondria borealis | reverse complement strand
TTAATTTAGATTGAAATCAAAAATTTTCAAAGTTATTATAAGATAATAATAACTCTAAAAATTTTTAAACAGAATTAGAAGCAACAAAAGAAAATAATGATAACATTCTTGCTCTTTTAATTGCTTTTGCTAATTTTCTTTGTTGTTGCATAGTTACACCTGTCGCCCGTCTTGGTAAAATTTTTCCTTGTTCTGTTACAAATAATTTTAATAAATCAATATCTTTATAATCGACTTTTTGATTAATATTAATTGGTGATGTTTTTTGTTTTTTTGAAATCATAATTTATTTTATTTCTTTATGAATAGTTGGTTGATTACAATGTTGACAATATTTTTTTAATTCTAATCTTTCTGGATTGTTTCGTCGATTTTTTTGTGTTAAATATCTTGAAATACCAGGTGATCGTTTATTTAAATTTGAACGACACGCAGTACATTCTAAAGTAATTAAAATTCGACTACCTTTATTTTTTGCCATAGAAATTTAATATAATAATTTTATTATTATATTGCCTAAAAATTTCTATCTTATCAAGGGTTAATCCTTATTTATTAAGATAAAAAATTTTTATTTTAAAAACTTTTAATTTTTTATCAAATGTACTATATTAAATTAAACCTTAATTTGTAAAATAACTATTTAAAATATTTAAGTAATACTATGGCTAATAATAAATCTGCAAAAAAACGTATTCAGACCAATGAACGAAATCGATTACAAAATCGTTTTTACAAAAGTTCAGTTAGAACATTAACAAAAAGTTTTTTTAAATATTTAGAAGTTTATAAAAATTCAAAAAATCTAGAAGATAAAGAGAAAGTAAAAAAAACTTTAAATTCTATTTATAGTTTAATTGATAAAGGTACAAAGAGAAATATATTTCATAAAAATACTGCTGCAAGAAAAAAGGCACAACTAGTTAGTTATTTAAAAGTTATAGAAATTTAATTTTTTAAAATTTGAAAATATATATATATCTAAACTTTATTTAGTTAAGAAAATTAAAAATTTTCTTAACCTTATTTATTATTAAATCAAAAAAAATAACTATTCCTCTCATATTCACTAACAAAAATTATGAAACAAAATATAAATTATATTAATGCTCTACCAGATTTTCTGGCGATGCAAAGAATAAGCTTTTGTTGGTTTATTACTCAAGGTTTAAATGAAGAGTTAACTCTATTTTCCAGAATTCATGATTTCAGTAAAAATATTGAATATATAATGTTTGGAGAAGAATACAATTTAATTAAACCACCTTATAGTCTATTAATTGCAAGAAAATATAGTGGAAACTATAGAGCACAATTAGTTATTCCAATTGAAGTTCGGAATAAAATTATAAATAACATTCGTTATCATAACCAATTTCCAATTCTTACTTTACCTCTTATGACTACGTATACAACATTTGTGATTAATGGATGTGAGCGTGTCATTGTTAGTCAAATTATTCGGAGTCCTGGAGTTTATTTTGAAAAAAATAAAAATCAAAGAATAAGAAACCAATTTAAAAGAAAATTATCCAGAGATATTAATAAATTACGTTCATTTTTACCATCTGGAGAAGCTTTCATTTCTGAATTTGATCTATTTTTTCCTATTCCAACAATCGTTATAATTGAGAATAGACAAACACAGGAAAAAAAACTGGTTCCATATTGGAAAAATAATTTGATATATTATTATTCTCTTAAATATTTAAAGAAAACAAAAAGAAATTTTTCATTTTATTTTTTAAACTGTTTTAAATTTTATCGAATTATTTCAAAAATCTCTGATCCCAATTTAAAAAATGAATTAATTCAATTATTTTTTAAATGGTTAAAATTAAAAAACAATTTTTCTTATTTTAAAACAAATTTAAGAAAAGATAAAATTGTTTATTTGTTAAAATATTTTAATTTTTTATTAAAACTGTTAATTAAATATAAAATTTTTCAAACTATTTGGATTCATAAAAATATTGAAAATAACAAAAAAGAATTAACAGAATTTATTAAAGTTAACAAAGTTTTATTTTCAATAAATAATGTAATTTTATCAACAAATCAAGTTTTAAACTTATACAACATATATGATAAGATAATTTTTAATTCACAAAAATTAACGCAAATCCATTTAAATTCTCAATTATTATTAATCACAAAGAATTCACAAGAGTGGTTAATTGAAATGCGTAATTTTTCTTTTCTTAAACAAAATATCAAACAATTAATTTTAAAAATTAATAGTATTAATAAATTATCAAAATTTCAGAATTTACGTCCAACATTTAATTTTTCAGTTAGTTTAAAAGAACAATTAAAATATATCTTTGGAAAAAATAAATCTGGAGAAAAATCAAAATCGTTATCATATAAACCAGAACGTCATAAATATCTTAAAACAAAAACACAGTTACTTCTTTATAAGAATGACCATGAAATTAAAACAAATTATCATAAAAAATATGATGAGAAAGATTTATATACAGCAACTTTAATCCCTGAACATGGATCATGGATTCGTTTTACTTTCCAAAAAAATACAAAAATTAATTCCTATAAATACCCAATTAAAAATCAGGAAGATGAAGTTATTATTCAATTAGATAAAATCGATCAAAAACCAGTTCTTTATTTACTAAAAGAGATGGGATTAACCGATTTAGAAATTTATCGAAATTTAGAACATTCTAGTTTTTTCTATTTTGATCAGCCATTATTAATAAATTCAAAATATTTAAATCAACCCTTACCTCGATTTAATTTAAATTTAAATTATTTTAAAAATATTTCAGAATTTTCTAGAATTTTTGATTCAACATACTATCGTTTAGGTAGAGTTGGTAGGTTGAAAATTAATAATCGACTAAATTTAAAAATTAGTGAACGGCTTCAAACAATAATTTATGAAGATATTTTTGCAATTACTGATAAACTAATAAGTTTAACTATTTCAAAAACTGTTCAAGATGATATTGATCACTTAAAAAACCGACGAGTTAGATCCATTGGAGAATTACTACAAAATTTATTTAGAATTGGGTTCCAAAGATTAGTTAGAAAAGTACGCAATCAAACTAATAAAATTGATTCAAGTCATTTATTAAGTTTTAATATTGTTAACACTACAGTAAGAGAATTTTTTGGTTCCAGTCAATTATCACAATATCTCGATCAAACTAATCCTCTTTCTTCACTTACTCATAGACGTCGAATAAGTGGATTAGGGCCAGGTGGATTTGATCGTGATCGAATAAGCTTTGCTGTTAGAGATATTCATCCAAGCCATTATGGTCGAATTTGTCCCATTGAAACTCCAGAAGGTCAAAATGTTGGTTTAATTGCATCGTTAACAACTTGTGCTCGTGTTAATAAATCAGGATTTTTAGAAACGCCATTTTGGAGAGTTGTGAATGGAAAAGTTATTAAAATAGGAACTCCAATTTATTTAACAGCTGATATAGAAGATTTATATAAAATTGCACCAGCAGATATCATAACTAATAAAAAGAATTATTTAATAAGAAATGTAATTCCAGTTAGATATAAACAGGATTTTATTAATGTAGTACCATCTGAAGTTGACTTTATTGCTATCTCTCCAATTCAAGTAGTTTCTATTGCTGCTTCATTAATTCCATTTTTTGAACATGATGATGCAAATCGATCTTTAATGGGTTCAAATATGCAACGTCAATCTGTTCCATTAATTTTGCCTCAAAAACCAATTGTTGGAACTGGATTAGAAAATCAAATTGCTATTGATTCTGGAATGATATTAAATGCTCAAGTATCAGGTATTGTCCATTCTGTAACTGCCAATAAAATTATTATTAAAAATAGAATTGGTAAAAAAATAACATATAAACTACAAAAATATTTACGGTCAAATCAACAAACTTGTATTAATCAAAGACCAATTATTTGGAAAGGAGAAAAAATTAAATCTGGACAAATTCTTACAGATGGTCCAGCAATAATTGATAGTGAATTATCTTTAGGACAAAATGTTTTAGTTGGCTATATGCCTTGGCAAGGATATAATTTTGAAGATGCTATTTTAATAAGTGAAAGATTAGTATATGATGATATTTTTACCTCAATTCATATTGAACGATATAAAATTGAAATTGATAAAAATTCAGAGACTTCCGAGGAGACAACAAAAAATATTCCAAATTTAAGTCTTGCTGAAGTTAAAGATTTAAATGAAGATGGAATTGTTCGAGTTGGGACATTTGTAAAACCAGGAGATATTTTAGTTGGTAAAGTTATTTCAAATAATATTTCTGAACAGCTACCAGAATCTAAATTATTAAGAGCTATTTTTGGAGCAAAAGCAAAAGGTGTTAAAGATAATTCTTATAGAATGCCAGAGAGTGAATATGGTCGTGTTATTGAGACTGTAACATTTAATCGACGGACTAAATTAACTTATAAATTTGAAAAAATTTATGTTTTCATTGCTCAAATTCGAAAAATTCAGGTTGGAGATAAAATTGCCGGTAGACATGGAAATAAAGGAATTATTTCTCGGATATTACCGCGTCAAGATATGCCATTTTTACCAGATGGAACACCAATTGACATTATTTTAAATCCATTAGGTGTACCTTCACGAATGAATGTTGGACAACTTTACGAATGTTTATTAGGTTTAGCTGGTGATAGATTAAATTCTCGATTTAAAATTTTACCATTTGATGAAATGTATGGATTAGAAATGTCTCGAATTCTAATTAATAAAAAATTACGACAAGCTTCTATTATAAACAACGAAAGTTGGTTATTTAATCCTTATGCACCTGGTAAAATGGTTTTAATTGATGGTAGAACAGGAAAAGAATTTGAAAATCCTATTACTGTTGGAAATGCATATATGTTAAAACTTATTCATTTAGTGGATGATAAAATGCATGCCCGTGCAACAGGTCCTTATTCTCTTATTACCCAACAACCATTAAGAGGGAAAGCGCAACATGGTGGCCAAAGATTTGGAGAAATGGAAGTTTGGGCATTAGAAGGATTTGGGGCAGCATTTACTTTGAAAGAACTTTTAACTATAAAATCAGATGATATGGAAGGACGAAATGAAACATTAAATGCAATTGTAAAAGGACAACAAATACCAAAATTTGGAATTCCTGAATCATTTAAAGTTTTATTACAAGAATTACGTTCAATTGGTTTAGATATGAGCACTTATAAAATTGAAAAATTTAGTTCATATAAAAAATATGAAGTTGAAGTTAACCTAATCGAAAAATATAATGCTGTATCAAAAACATTTTCTCCAACTTCAAATATAAACGATATTTCATTTTAATAATAATGATACAATTTGCAAAAGAATTTGATTATATAAAAATTAAGTTAGCATCTCCTTTTCGAATTTTACAGTGGGCAAATCGAAAATTACCAAATGGTCAATTTGTGGGAGAAGTACAAAAATCTGAAACAATTAATTATCGTACATTTAAACCAGAAATGGATGGATTATTTTGTGAAAGAATCTTTGGGCCAAGCAAAAGTTTAGAATGTACATGTGGAAAATATAAACGGATTAGATATGAAGGATTAATCTGTGAAAGATGTGGTGTTGAATTAACAGAATCTAGAGTACGTAGACATAGAATGGGATATATTAATTTAATTTATCCTGTTACTCATGTTTGGTATATAAATAGTCGCCCAAATTTTATGGCTTTACTATTAGAAGTAGAACAATGTGAAAAGCAATTCGAGACAAGTTATACAGTTCATTCGAAACCATGTCAAAAAAAATGGAAAAAAAATGGGAAAAAAAAAAAATGTAATGGTTTAAAGTTAACCCCCTCAAGGGTTATTGATTTATGGGATGAAAGGATAAAACGTATTAAATTAGCTTCATTAAGTTACTTTATTGCAGAGGATGAAATTTCATTTTATGGTTTACATTGGGATTTTCAACAATATAGAAGAAGTCGAGAATTAGGAAAAAGTGGCTATCCTTTAAAACCTTATCCAAAACCATTGAATTATCATTATTCTACCCCAAAATATTTATTACGTGCAACCCCTAATTTTTTAATTGGAGCTCCTTTAATTAAAAAAGAATTAGAAAAACTTGATTTAAAATTAGAAATTTGTACAACAAGATCTTTTATGTTAGATTGTACAAAATTCTTAAATAAAGAAGGTCCAAATGACTTTAAGTTTGTTAGAAAATGGGAGCAACAAAGAATTTATAAAATGCGTGATCAAGCCATTAAACGTATTAGAATTTTGGAAAACTTAATTGGAACCGGTTCGAATCCAGCTTGGATGATTTTAACCATTTTACCTGTAATTCCTCCCGCTTTAAGACCAATGATTCAATTAGAAGGTGGACGATTTGCAACTTCAGATTTAAATGAATTATATAGACGTATAATTACAAGAAATAATCGATTACTAAGACTATTAGAAATTGATTCTCCACAATTAATTATTCGAAATGAAAAAAGACTACTACAAGAAGCTGTAGATACTTTAATTGATAATGGAAAACGAGGTAAAATTGCTTTAAGTGCAAATAATCGTCCATTGAAATCTTTATCTGATATTATTAAAGGTAAACATGGTCGTTTTCGTCAAAATTTATTAGGAAAACGTGTTGATTATTCTGGAAGGTCTGTTATTGTTGTTGGACCAAGTTTAAGATTAAATCAATGCGGTTTGCCTTATGAAATGGCAATGGAGCTTTTTCAGCCATTTATAATTCGAGAACTAATTAATCAAGGTTTAGCAAGTAATATGAAAATTGCTAAAAATTTAATTCAACAAGATGAACCTATCATAGATCCAGTTTTAGAAAAAGTTTTAGCTAATTATCCTATTTTCTTAAATCGAGCTCCAACATTACATAGATTAGGGATTCAAGCATTTGAACCTATTTTAGTTCAAGGACGAGCAATTAAATTACATCCGTTAGTTTGTTCAGCTTTTAATGCAGATTTTGATGGAGATCAAATGGCCGTCCACATCCCTTTATCATTAGAAGCTCAAGCTGAATGTTACATGTTAATGTTAGCTCCTTATAATTTTTTATCACCTGCTAATGGTGAACCCATTATTATGCCAAGTCAAGATATGGTTTTAGGATGTTACTATTTAACTGTAAATAATATTAAAAAATTATTTGGTTCAAATCATTATTTTGCAAATTTAGAAGATGTCATTTTAGCTTATGATCAAAATAGAATTGAAATTCATAGTTCAATTTGGGTTCGAATCATAGATAAAAATCAATCTCCATTAAATCTAATAAGAAAAATTAAATTAGAAGATAATACAATTATTGAATATTATGAAAATATGCAACTTAGAAAAACAGAAGATGGTAATATAATTGTTCAATATTTGAAAACAACAACAGGAAGAGTTATTTTAAATTATACAATTCAAAAAACTTTAAATTTTTTATAAATAAGAAATAAGTAAATAAATAAATTTTATGAAAAATTATACTTATCAAAATAATTTAATAGGTAAAAAACAATTAAGACAATTATTAGCTTGGAGTTTTACTAATTATGATTCTATGCAGGCTTGTTTTTTAGCTGATGAATTAAAATATTTAGGATTTAAATATGCTAGTCAATCTGGAATTTCAATTAGTATCGAAGATTTAAAAATTCCTTTTGTCAAAAATTTGATGCTTGAAAAAGCTAATAAAGAAATTATAAATGCTGAAAAAATTTATTTAAAAGGAAAAATTACTGATGTTGAAAGATTTCAAAAAATAATTGATACATGGAATCTGACAAGTGAATCTTTGAAAGATCAAGTTATTTATTATTTTAAAAATTATGATCCTTTAAATTCTGTTTATATTATGGCTTTTTCAGGAGCCAGAGGAAACCTCTCTCAGGTTCGTCAATTAGTTGGTATGCGAGGTCTTATGTCTGATCCAAATGGTGAGATTATGAAATTACCAATTAAAAAGAATTTTCGTGAAGGATTAACAATTACTGATTATTTAATGTCTGGATACGGTGCTAGAAAAGGTATTGTTGATACTGCTTTAAAAACTGCTAATTCAGGATATTTAACACGTCGTTTAATTGATGTAGCTCAAGATATATTAATACGAGAAAAAGATTGTTTAACAAGACATTCATTTTTACTTTCCATTTCTAAGAATGAAGCAAAAAATAATGGGTTCATATATCAGAAAATATTAGGACGAATTCTTAATAAATCTATTTTTGATCCAGAAACGAAAACTTTAATTGCAAAAGTTAATACACAAATAACTCCAAAATTAATCGAAGAATTTAAACTTCGAAAAATTCAAAAATTCTATATTCGATCACCTTTAACTTGTACCTTATATAGAGCAATTTGTCAGAAGTGTTATGGATGGGATTTAGCTAATGAAATTTTAGTTGATATTGGAGAAGCAATTGGTATTTTAGCAGGTCAGTCTATTGGAGAACCAGGAACTCAACTTACGATGCGAACTTTTCATACTGGAGGAATTTTTACTTCAGAAGCTAGAAAACAAATTATTAGTCCAATAAATGGAATTATAAGATTTTATAAAAATTTAAAAACAGTTATTCTACGGACCAATCGAGGTGAAGATGTTTATGTTACGAAAAATTCAGGTTCTTTAATAATAATTCCAGAAAATGAAAATCAAGAGTTAGTTCAGGTTGAAATTTTACGAAATACAATATTATTTCCAAAAAATAATCAATATATTTTAAAAAATACAGTTATTGGAGAATTAATTAATATAAATAAACAAATTAAAACAGAAATAGAACCTATATTAAATGATAAATGTGGAGAGATTTTTATACCTAATTTAAAAAAAAAAATTAATTTATTAAACAATAATAAATTAATATGGATTTTATCTGGCCAACTCTATAATAGTCCTAATAATTCATTTATAAATTTTTATAGTGATTATAAGATTAATAAATATAGTTATATTTTTCGAACTAAAATAATAAATCAATATAAGGGATTTATTGAATTTCAGAATAATAAACAAAGTTTATATCAAAGAGTAATTAGAATTAATAATAATAAATATTCATTATTAAATTCTAAATTTCAAAAATTAGTATTACCTACTCAAAATAAAAATTGTTTGTTAAATATCCAAGGTTTAAAATATCTTTTAAAGGTAAAAGTAAAAAATTCAAAGGTTTATCTTCAAATAACAAGAAATGAACAATTTGGAACTCTGATAACAAATGCATTTCGAACCTTAAATGGTGGAACTATCTATTATGATTATCAAAATTTATTGAAATCTAATCAAATAAATATTGAGCTACCTTATTATTATCACCCGTCGGATGAATGGACCTTAGAATGGAATTTAGGATGGAACTTATTTGATTTTTTATTAGGTTTAACTTTTGGACAAATAGAAGAAAAAGAAAAATTATATGAATTTAATTCGTATGTTTCTTATCGTACTATTGTTTGGTTAGGAGAAGAAATTCATAAAGTTAATTGTGAACAAAATATTTTGCTTGTTGAACATGGGGATTTAATATCAGAAGGATTTGAAATTATTCCAGGTCTTTTTTCTAAAACATCAGGAATTGTAATACTATGTCAAAAAAATACTCTTGTTCAGACAATTATAATTAAATCTGGTTTGGTTTACGAAGGAAAAAATTTTAAGAATGCAGCCAAAAAAATATATTATCCTGGTGAAGTTATTTTTTCAAATATTCCTATTAAAAAATTATCATTTTGTGAACATATAATTAGTAAAAGTAGTGAGCAATTATTAATTCGACCACTTGAATTATATGAATTTCCAAAATCACGATTTTTTCAAAAGAAATTTAATTCTAATTTTAAATTGGAAGCTAAAGCGATCTATTTATATAAACCAAATAAAATTCTGAAAGGTATAAAAAATATAAATTTGATTTCAAGTGTTTTAAGAATTAAAACTAATAAATTATTAAAAAACAATATACATATTGAATTACTAAATAATCAAAAAATAAACTCAGTTAATTTTAGAATTAGTGAAAAACTTTATTTAAATAATTATATTTCTCCTTATTTAAAATATAAAAATCTTCAGTCATGTTTCCTTGTTCAACAAAATCAATTTATAGATAATTATACAAATTTAGGTTACTTAGAAGTGATCACAGTAAACTTATTAGAAATTGTTAAATTTAAAATTAAAAAGAAAGAAACTAAACAAATTTTTTTAATATCGAACACAGATTGTTTGATTATCCGAAAAAATCAATTTCCTAAAAAAAAATTAAATGATTTTATTATAAATAGTTCAAATGTAAATGAGACTGGTAAGATTATTATTGAAAATAATAATGTTTTTACTCTTCAAAAAGGAAAACCTTACTTTTTCCCTAATTGTAAAAATAATGATTTAATTAATAGAATTAATTTACAGTATAAACTAGTTTCTCCTACTCGTATTCAACCTAATTTAAAATTCAATAGATCAATTTTATTAAATTATTGTAATACAATGAAACTTTCTGTAAAAAGAAATTATAGTTATAATAATTTTTTGAAAGATAAAATTAATATTAAATCAGAGTTTTCAAAATTATTTTTTAAGAAAAATGGAAAACTTTATAGTTCTCTAATACCACAATTTTTTAAAAAATTTTCCATCAATAATAAAAATTCAGACTTAAAAGTTAATAAAATATTGCAATCCAATAATTTAAAAGATTCTATTTTACAAAAAATAGATTGTACATTATTAATACAAAGTTCAAAGGCTTTAAAAAATAAATATAAACAAACACCCGATTTTAAATATCAATTAACATTAGTAAAATTTGTTGAACATCATTTTACGAAAGCAATTGGTCTTTATTCAATTACAGAAGATTATTTTGAACAAGATGTTAACAGTGTATTTTGTAAAAATAGTCAGTTTATAGAAGAAGGAGAAACTATTGGTTTACTAAATCTTGAAAAAGAAATTACTGGAGACATTGTTCAAGGGTTACCTAGAATTGAAGAAATATTAGAAGCACGCAAAAAGAATTTAATTGTAAAACGAGTTCCAACTAGCAAAAAGAAAGGTTTATTAATTCAAAAAACAGAGTTAGATCCAAATTTTGAGTTTAGAAAATTAGGTACCTCTATTAAAGAAAATGAAAAAATTAATCCTCACAAATTATTAAAAGTATATTTTAATTATTATGGATTAGTTAAATCTTTTCCATCTGATCAAAATAAAATAATTAAATATAATCGATTAATTAATAATTATGAAAGTAGTTATAAAAGTTTTAAAAAAATTCAATCATTTATTTTAAATTCTGTTCAATCAATTTATCAATCACAAGGTGTTACAATTAATGATAAACATTTAGAAGTTATTATTAAACAAATGACCACAAAAGTTTTAATAACTTATGAAGGTAATACTGGGTTATTAAAAAGAGAAGTTATTGATTTGTATCACATTCAATATATCAATCAAATTATTAAAACTCAAGATAAACAACCTGCTTACTATGTTCCATTGTTACTTGGAATTACAAAAGCTGCTTTGAATAATCCAAGTTTCATTTCTGCAGCAAGTTTTCAAGAAACTACTCGTGTACTTACAAAAGCAGCAATTGAAGGGCGAATTGATTGGTTACGAGGATTAAAAGAAAATATTATTATTGGACATTTAATTCCAGCTGGAACAGGATCACAAAGTTATCGAAATTGTTTTAAAAAATATACCTCATCTCTTAATTTAGTTAAAATACCATTACAAAACATTTCTGGGATTAATTAAAAGATCTAGACAAGTTTTTCAATGTCTGCTACTATTCAATATAGAAAATTATATTTTTATTTAAGTGATTTAAAAATTATATGTCTAATATAAGTTTATCTCAATTATTAGAAGCTGGAGTTCATTTTGGTCATAAAGCATATCGATGGAACCCAAAAATGTTTCCTTATATTTATAGTGAAGTAAATAATATTCATATCTTAGATTTAGTACAATCCGCAACTTTACTAAAGGAAGCAAATGCTTATTTAGAATCGGCTGCTAGTCAAGGAAAAATTTTTTTATTTATTGGTACAAAACGTCAAGCTAGTAGTTTAATTGCACAAGAGGCAAAACGTTGTGATTCTTTTTATGTGAATCATCGTTGGTTAGGAGGAATGTTAACAAATTGGACAACATTAAAAGAACGGATTGAGTATTTAAAAAATCTTGAACAACAAGAAGCAAGTGAAACATTTAATTTATTAACAAAAAAAGAAACTAGTTTGCGTCGAAAAGAGTTAAAAAAATTACGTCGCCATTTAGATGGAATTAAAGCAATGCCAGATTTACCTGATATTGCTATTATCATTGATCAAAAACGAGAAATGACAGCAATTAAAGAATGTCAAAAATTAGGTATTCCAATTGTTTCTATTTTAGATACAAATTGTGATCCTGATTTAATCGATATTCCAATTCCAGGAAACGATGATGCTGTAAGATCGATTAAATTAATTTTAAAGTCATTAACAGATAATATCATAACTGGTAAATCAAAATTATAAGTCAACTTAATTTATTTAGAATTTCTTTTTGTATTATTTATTCAATTTTATTGTATAAATATAGTTTTATAATTAAACTATTTTTATACGATGAAATTGTTTGCCAATTAAAAGATTCTCGATTAGTAAAATCAATAGCTATAAGCCATCATAAGTCTGTTATGATTATTTATATAATTCATTATTCTAAGATTAATTAAATATTAATTCTTTCATAAAATATTATATATTTAACTTTTCTATTTAGTTGATTAACATTTAATTGATCTTAATTCACTTGTTTAATTTTCCCGTTTCTGTAATAAAAGTCTATTTTACTTTCAAGCATTCCGTTTTCAATAACTTCTTGAATCAATAAAATAAAATAAAATTTTTCTTAACTTCAATAACATGTATATTGAAAATATTTAAATAGTTAAGAAACAATCAGCGTCATTTTTATAATTTCGAAAGAAATTAACTAAAAGGAAAGAATAGTTGAAATTGAACAAATCTTTTAGCCAGTACATTTTAACAACTTACCGTTGAGATTTTTTATCTTTGTATGTCCCGGAATATAAAACAGATTGAGACAAATTAAAGGTACCATCTAAGAATTCATTGCAAATTGGTTTGCTCATCTGTAATTCTTCGAAAAATGCAATAATATTTTCTTATTGGTTATGGCTGTGACTGGGTATATTAAGGAACTTAGTAAAATTCTTAATATAAAATTCGTGGATATAATAGGTTCTTCCTTCAAGAAAGTTATGTTGGCAGTCTTTACAATCTAAAGTTTTAATGAAATTTAAGAATTGAAATTTATGAATTGAAATTTATGAAAAAATAGTCCAAGATTTTCAACTTGTATGCACATATTATTAGATTTTAGGTAATCAGTAGCTAAGACCAATTCACTTGAATATTTCTGGTTTACATTATCTTTTCTATGAAAATCGAGCAACCAAGTGACGTAATCATGGTCCAATGGTAATAAAGTTTTAGCATATCCATAATAGAGGTGTGTCAATTAAGCTTCAAACAAATAAAATTGAAACTTGAAGAAATCTTTTTGAAAGAATTTTATAGAATATTTTTTAATTTCTAATTAGAATTTAATATCATAACGCCTCTCGTAAATCCTAAAAATCGTGGGTTTGAACGTTTATTAACTGCTAACAATATTCCTCTTAGATTATTGATTAGCTTGATGTGCTTCGTGTGGGTAAATTTTAACACCCTTCCTGTTTTATTTCAGTGCTATAACTAGCTTAATCTTAATGACACCGAAGTTCAGAATGGTGTCATTAGACGTATATTAGTGTCATTAAGACGTATATTACAGAGAAAACAAATTAACGTCAAGATTTATTTCTATTAAATAGAATTATTTTATTTTTCATATCAATATTGAATTAAAATGAAATTATAAATTTCAGCTTTACTACCCAGCTAAATATAATTATAAATTGTATTAGAGAGTGGCTTTAAATGCTCTAAAACTCGAATAAAAGTAGTTTTCGGTAAAACCTATAACAAAGGTTAATTTGAGTATAGTATAATCAAGCTTTTTTATAACTAATTTATTTACCATATTTATACTAATAGATCTGTTTCGATGTTCTTTTAAATTTATTGTTTAATAATACTTGTGTGGTTATTGAAAGATGTGATTAATAGGCTGGTAAATAAAAAACTTTAAATATTACATAACATTAGATTTATTTATACCCATAGTTCAATATTTTTAATTTCTTAAAAAATTATTTAAAAATTTTTATTGTAATTTAACTAAATATAATATTTAGTTAAGTTGGAGAATGTGTCTTCTGTTAGATGAATTAGTATTTTTCAGATTATTATAATAAATTTGTAGCTTGAATTCAACTTCGAGTTACGTCAATCAAATGGGGACCAAGAGCGTCAAAATCGTATTTCTAATATCAAATAAAGATTGGAGGTATTAAACATGAAATTTTCAAGAAGTATTATTATTTTTTTATTTGTCTCATCTGTTCTAGGCGCGTTTTCTTATGCGTTAAATAGAACCGATGGGAATGTTTACAAATCGTTTCTATTTACTCTTTGTTTTTTAGCTATTAAAATTGGTTTGATTGCACCTAATATTCCTTTAAAATTGGATCACGATCAACTAAATCAAGAATTGGTAAGTAGAGTCCAGCCCTTGCCCGTTTACAATCCGTATGTTTCCGTTTTGTATGAATCTCGTCCTTCTGGTTTATATATGGATCATATTCAACGGGCTGGGTCTCAATATGACTTATCGTATCATTCTCAATCAGCAATAAACGAGATTAGAGCTGGTGATTCATCTGTGAGGCAGGCTGCATGGTTATTGATAACAATCTGGATGTTGCAACACCAAAGTGTAGGTTTTCAGCCAGTGAGACCTGTAGCGCGACCTCCACATATTGAAGCAGCTAATAACTTTCTTTTTGGCAACCCTAAGTCGGAGAGTCAATCTAGACTTCACTTATCAAATTCAAACGAAATTTCGACTAATGTAATGCCAACTCAGATCCAAGCAGCAAAATTTCTCAAAAATGGCAAAGTCGATTTACAACAAGCGTTTGAGGAAGTCAACCGCAGAGCATCGGTGATTAACTGTGAAAATTTTGACTGTTCTTTTGAGCGGTTTCAAGGTCTAGCGACGGAGTGTGGTAATTGTACACCTTCAACAACTCGAGAAGCTATTACAATCCTTGAAGGTGAAATGCGTGGTTATTATAAAAACTCTCATTGTGGGGATTATGGGCCCAATGTTACAGGTCTTGACTATGTAGTCGAGGGACTTGGAGAATTCGCCAATATCACTCATGTTGAAGTAAAAGGTGCAGTAAGCAGTTTGATTCAACCAAAACCTACTCTTACTAAACAAGCAAAAAAATTTGTTGCCAGAATAAATTACCAAAAAGATTTTTGGTCAAGTAAAACCAAAGTTAATGAAGTAATCCCACACATTAAACCATATGTCTACTTACCCGAATCTCGGTATAATGTCTTAGCTCTCTATGATTTGTGGGATGTTGGAATTCCAGAGAAGTCTACAGTAAGCAACGCGATAGCGGATTTTTCAGGAAATGATACCAATCTTGTAATTTTAAATAATGATAGGAATACTTAAAATTGAACATGAACAACCAACTTAAAAATATAATAGATCAGTACAAAAATGGTCAATTAAAAGTTCGTAACAAAAGCTTTTCGACTGAAACGATTTTAGACGAGTTTATTGGGTTATCTTCTTTTACAAATGTAAATTTCTTAGACTTAAATTTGACTAACGTAGATTTTGGCTTAAGTTTTTTTGATGACTGCTCTTTTGAAAATTGCAACTTTGATACAACATTATTTCGTGAGGCTAGCTTTCTGAATTGTAATTTCAAGAATTGTTCCCTAAAAAACTGTAATTTCATTAAAGCTGAATTTGAAGAAATAAAGTTTGATAATTGCTCTTTCGAAAAAGCTGAAAGAGGGAGTTTATCAAAAGCTTGGTTTGAATCATGTCATTTTATTGAAACAAATTTTAATGGTTTTAATTTCGGCTCATTAATCGCCACAGCTGTCGAGGATTCTAAATTTTCCAAATTCAATAAAACCATTGAGTTTCAAGGCAAGTTTTTTCTAATCGATATATTAGAGTCTAAAACTGGACTAGAAGGAATGCTTTTCAAATATTAGTCAAAATTAGTAGTTTTGGGGGAAGAGCAAAATATAGTTCATTTCTCCAAAACTAGTTTTATCTTTCATCTTAATGTAAATGCGCAGCCGACATCTGATTTATCCACAAGAAATGGTAATAGATATTTCAAATCAACAACAAAATGCAAGTTTAAATGAAATTTTATCTGAGAAAACTTCAACTAAGCTGGATGAAGTAATTTTAGTAAAAAATGACGGAATATTACCTGGAACAAATGAATTTCCCCCACCTTTTCTACAACGGCACAGAGGTCGAAGAACAAACGGAATGGGAGGCTCGAATCCAGGCTCTAATTTAGATCCAAGTCCCGGAACTGGAACCGGAACCGGAAATTTAGATGGAAATTGTCGATCAAATCCAACTCCTAGGTTTCCTCATCAATTGTCTTCTAATGATCAAAATCAGAATGACAAAAAGAAGAAGAAGAATTCGACACAAGTCAGTGAAGAAAGAGTAATTGAAGCATATCAAAATTTTATTTCAGAAATGAAGGATAAGAGTTACCAAGGAGATATTTCTGAAGACAGATTTCTAGAATTATCTACAAATCCAAAAACTGGTAGATTTGATGAAAAATCAATTTTTGAAGCACAAGGGGGTTTACAAAGCGAAGTTGAAGGTTTATATAGTAATTTGCAACGTCCAAATAATCCAAAGGTTGATCTAGATTTTCAAGCAACCAGCTTGCAAACTGGACAAACTATTTTTGTTGGTCACAAAGGAATGATTGATTTTGTAAGCTTAGCCGACAAAGGAATAGACACATCAGGTTTTCCCAGCCACGAAAGTGTAGCCTTTAATATGGGAAAAGACAGTGTTGATCAAAAAAAACGGTTTATTGGAATCGATAAAGGTCCAAAATCTAGAAATGATGTTCTACATTTGTACGATTTTAAGAATATAAAAAATAATGCTGAAAAACCAGTTCTTGTACAAGCAGTTCTAAATGGAGCTGAACAAGCAGGTTATACCGATGGCATTCTTTTTTTAAATTATGAATAAGAAAAGGAAGTTTTAAAAATGGAAAATAAATTTGAAAGAATTATTGAAAATCTTGAGGAAGAAGAAACTTTAATAATTGGTGATCAAACTTTTTTAAATGAAATGATTTTGGATAAATCTATACAGTGCTCTATATTAGGCACATTAACTTTCTTTGAAGTTGATTTTAAAAAAATTGACTTCACGGGGAGCACTTTTGTGAATTGCGAGTTCAAAAATTGTAGATTTAAAGATGTAATACTTCGAAAATGTGAGTTTTGGAATCCGACTTTTGAAAATTGTCAAATTGAAAGATCTAATTTAACAAGAGCAAATTTCCACAAGGGTACTTTTCGAAACTGTAACTTTCTAAACGTGAACCTAAGAGCAAGTGATTTTTCGGATTTTGAATTCATTGAAACGAAATTCAACAGCAGTGATTTAGATTTAATTGGAGCTCGATCTATAAAAGTTTTGAGATCAAAGCAGTCTATCGAGATTGAAAAATCTTCGAATCTTGAAAAAATTTTGAAAGATATGAATTTAATAATATCTACTGATCAAGATGAGATCGAAAATTCCTAAAACGAATACATACCTTCCAAAACATAATGTAAGTTAACTTAAGTCAAAATCGAGTCGAAAATAAGTAGGTTTCAGTGAGTAAGATGAAAGATAAAATAATTAAGAAGAGTGAGATAATTTCTCACTCTTCATTTAAAGCTTTTTGAAAGTTTAAAAAGCCGTTTTGCATAGCAGTCAGAAATTCGTCATTTTTGTAATCCTCCATAAACTCGTCACAGTAACAGAATAGACCAGTTAAAAACCCACTAATCTTTTTTGTTCTTGGATCTGGCTGAAAATCTTTGACCTTTCCCGCACTTAGTTCTAATATAAATTGATCATATGCAATTCTTAAATTACGGCGAAGTCCAAAGACGCTAGAAGAAAATTCCTCACCATCAATTTTTCGATGGAGAAAGTCTTGCATTAATCTGGAAACTTTAAAACGCTGTTCCCAAAAAAGATGGTGTTGAACGGCTACGTTATAATTAGACAGTTCCAAAGACTCTTCTGGACTTTCCTTATAAAAAGATTTGCCTTGATTCTTGAAATCTTGGGAACGTTTCAATAATTGTATATGTCTTTGTTGATTGTAAGTCATTTTGAATTTTAATTATTAGAATTATCGATTTGTGAATCATCTACAGGTGTAATACCCATAACATCCTTCTCAAAACTGTTTATTGAAGTGATGCCTTTTGGAGGTAAATTGTTTACTTTACCACTAAACCAACCCTCTCCGCCACCGAAATTGTGAGTCGCTCTTAATTCAGCTTCTTCATCGGGGTCTAATTGACAAGTAGTAACAAAATTTTCTGTCTGTTTATTAAAAACAGCAATGACTTTAGTATCATCATCAAAAATGTAAACTGCCGGAAATTCGCGATCGGTTCCACGTTGATAAGTTGCGTCGTCTTGATCAAACCATATTGCCTTTGGTCGATGAGGCATATTTTCTATAGATTGCATAATTGCCAATGCATTATCGTCACTCTTTTCAATCTTTGTACCACCATTATTTTTTACACTATATGGTAAACCATAAAGTGCACCATGGTCAGGAACTTTGAATCTAGATTGCCAAAATCCAACCCGTAATCTTGGATGACCCTCAACATGAATTATTTTATCATAAGGATGAGGCACCTGGCGTTTCTCTTCTTTCGTTAAACCAACAAATTCTTGATGCGGCATTGCGGTAGGCCGAGTAATTTCTAAAGCTGATCCTGGAACCGCACGGCTCGATGGTTGTGCATAAGTTGGATTCAACCCAAACCCAGGACCAACCGTAGGTGCATTCCACTTACCAAGCTCCCGTAGGATTACAAATGCATCTAAACCTGATAACTGACACATTATTAGATAAACAACTACACCAATAGCAATTACACTTACATGCCCAGATAAATCACCCGCTCTTAATTTTTTTAAAAGGCGTTCGTTAATAGAAACATAGTGTCCGTTGATATAAATTAACGGAATCATGTTGTTAGTGGCTATCATCCGAATTTTCTCTAAGCGCGGATTAACTGTTGGAGCAACTTTCATTTCATATGTATGTTTATAATTTGGCTGAACTTTTACCACTGGTGTAGGTGGTCGGCTTAAACCGATAGCCTCAATTGATTGTACATTGCTAAATACTAAAATGAATCCTAAACAAAACACAATAATCACTCGTTTTGTTTTACGCTTTGTATTCGAAGATAATTTAGTTATAAATCGGTAAACTAATTCTCGGTTTCTAAAAACCTTTTTATCTATCTCATCTTCAGTTAAATCTGTTGAATAAGAATAAGAATAATATAATAACGCTGTCATAGTCTTTAATTAAATAATATTATAATTAAATAATATTATTTTAAGGATTATAAAAACATATAAGGATTTATGTATTTATTCTAAAAAAAAACAATCGTCTCAGAGTAGATACTTAGTTTATTAAAAAAAAAAATACAAAAATGCATATCTAATTTCATAATTAAACATTGGTTATATATAGATTTCATAGGTATTTTGAACATGAAACTAATAGGTTAAAAAACTCTCCATTTTTTTTTGTGAAGTTATTCAAAAATGGAGAGTTTTTTAACCTATTTAAATAATAATCATATGTGATAGTTAGTATTTTCTTGAAAAAGAATAATTTTATTTTGAGAAAGTAACAATGGAGTCAGTTGATTCGTTTCTTTCATTTTTTCAGATGAACTAATTAGCTTAAAAGTTGATTGTCTGCACTTATTTATTTTTAATTCGTTAAATAATTTAATAAATATCTTTTTAATTCTCGTTTTATCTACATTGGAAAGAACATTAAACCCATAAATATCTCTAATATAAATCCGTTTTTCTACTTCGACTGAGGCAAAAGTTTTTAATATTTGAATTTTAACTTGTAAATCATACTTATTTTGATAAGTACGGAAAGAGGCTGGAAAAACAATTTGATAAACTTCTCGGCCCTTTAGTTTTGAATGTTTGCAATTTTTAATAAACGATAAGAATTGGATAAAATGGAAAAAACGCTCCCTTTCAGCAAAAGACCTTAATTCAATATTTGACAAGTAACCCGTGAGTAAATAATTATCTCCGTTTTGCCTTTTTTGTAATTTTCTCAGCTTATCTAACAGCCAGTCTGTACAATAATTATGAAGTACTACCGAATTTTTATATCGTCGATAAAAGTGTCTCGTTACTTTATCTTCAAATTCTAGAAAAGAGTTCGAAAAAAAAATACTTTGAATCGATTTTAGTGCATCTTTTTTCATTTCAAGTTCAAACTCTAAAAAATTATTTTTTGAGTAAACCCTACAATAGTTAGAACTTTTTCTATCATTTATTCTTAAAATATTACCTATTTTATTATCCTCCAACTCAACTTTTCTTCCTTTTGATTTTGCATACTCGTAAGACTCGTTCAGAAATGTTTTTACTAGATCAGTAGTGTTTAATTTGCGTAAAAAGTGAAGATCAAATCGTCCAAGTTTGATGTTTGTCAAGTCAAATAAATTCCAATCTATTTTTCCCTTTTTGATAAAGGTGTATAGATAGGCTGCATTTTGTCCCGGAAAGCTGATAGTAGTTCCAGTCCAATAAGGATTAAATGTTGAACTAAACCTTATAAAAAATACTTTGCCTCGATTTTGATTTTCGAAAATCAAGTCTTCGAAATGGTTTTCGTAATTTTCTTTAATTTGTGAATTAAAGCCAAATGACTTAGACAAATAAAGAGCTATTTTAGCAATTTGTTTTGGGTCCGTTAACTTTTTAATGTTAAAAGAGATCCAATCTACAACTAAATTTTCTGATTCAAAACTTAATTTATTTTGATTCATTTGTTTCTCCTTTGGTTGCTTTCACTAATCGATTGTATGGAATGTAATTTAATTTATTTTTCAAAACTTTATAAATGGTAGTTCGTCCTCTTCCTGTAACTTTAGCAATTTCTGTAATCGATAAATTCTTATTTTCTTTCAAATCTTGAACTTGAGAAATTAATTTTTTATCAATCACACTTTTTCGGCCAAAATATTTTCCATTTTTCTTAGCAGCTTGAATTCCTTGTCGCTGTCGTTCTTTCCGACGTTCGTTTTCGAAAGTTGCAATGGCAGCTAAATTCGTGCAAATCAATTGATTAACGGCCATATCACTTGAATACGGTAAATCCAATGAAATAAATCTAACTCCTTTTTTATGAAGTCGTTCTTGTAATTTCAGAAATTCTAAAGTGTTTCTACTACATCGATCAATTTTAGTAACAAGTAATAAATCATTTTCTTTCAATTCAGCATCAATCAAATGATATAAAACAGGGCGATCTTGAATTTTATCAGCGGCAGAGCCTACTTCTATCCGAATGTTTTTTAATGTAACGCCGAGTCTAAGAAATTCGTCCTTCTGGGCTACCAAAGAGGAGTTATCTTCTTGGGATTTTGAACTTACTCGTGCATAAGCGTATCTGCTATTTTTTGGAATTTCTTCAAACATCTTTCCTCTTTTAAAATTAAAATGTGTTTTAAATATACATTAACATATTTTACTTTTAAAGTCAATATATATATATATTAAAACGCAATAATTGAGTATACGTTTAGGGTTTACCCCAAAAAAACGTGTTAGTCCCTACAAAAATAATTTATAATAACTTATTATAACTAATATAACATGTTTTAAGCTAAATATATATAAATAAATTATTTTAAGTTATAATAAACTATATAGGCTAATTAATATTAAATAGTCTAATGAAATAAATAGATTATTTTATTTAAGAAAATAGAACTAAAAAATATTATGAACCATCAACCAAATGCATACTTTTTTAAAATAGAAAAAATTTCAGAAGATTCACTTATTTTTGAACAACTTAAGAAGGAAGAACTTTTTTTCTCTTATTTTCAAGTCGATCAAAACTCTTATTTGTTTTTTTATGGAGAAACAACTATTGATATTGATCTTATTGATCCCCATATTCACATACTGGAAGAATTAGATCGAAAACAACGAAAAATTCGATCGCTGAGAGGTTTTTTTCTTTATGCCCAAGAAATTATCGGAAGCAAAGAAGACTCTCAAATATTAAAGACCAATCTGAAACCTTTTTTTTGGAGAAAGCTGAAAAATATTCTCAGACAAAATAAAAAAGCAGTTTTACAAGAATTTTTATTTGGAAACCATCAGGGTAGCAATGGCAGCAAACTCAATCTTACAGGGTCGAATCCTGATTTGGAAGTATTAATACAAAATCTCCAGAATCAAGTCAATTCTTTACAAGATAGAATTGTGGAATTAGAGAATCAAAGTTTAGAGAGGGAAAGAAATCTAAATATCCTCTCAGAGGCCCCTAGAAGATCCAAAATTGGCTCTTCAACCCTAGAGCAGGGGAATTATACTCTGAAAGAAAATCAGGGCTCTTATTTGCCCCAAAATGATAGTCAAGCTAATTTTGAAGTTCAAGATATACCCACGATGGAATCAAAAAGTGTCTCAGAGGCCTCTAAAATCGATTTTACGCCACTTTCAAAGAGTGAAGGGTACAACATATCCTCAAACCCGACTACGGCTCAAAATGAGGAAGGATTTAACCTGACTAGTGAACAGAGTGAACAGCCGAATTTCATCACTTTGTGTAATCTTCCAGAAGAAGAGAAGATTGAAATTATTAAATTAGGATTTCAACTTAATCAACAAGAGAAAATATCTTTGAAAAAATATTATGAAAGTACAGATCCATATAGTCTCTTTCAATCCAAAGGATATTCCATCAAATATGAAAGTATTCGACGCACAAAACTTTATAAAAAGTTAAAAGAGTGAATATATCCTTTAATGAAATTCTGGCCTTAAAATGGGCGTATTTTTTGATGAAGGTGAAAAATAAAATAATTTTCTTTAGAAATAAAAACGAATTCCTAAATTATGTTAAAATTTAGGAATTCTCTTATTGATCTAATTCTTTGGATCTGATTCGGCTTCGAACTCTGTATCTATTTCTGACTCTAATGCAATCGCTTCTCGTTTTTTTCGATATAGAATTTTATCTATTTCCTCGATATCTAACTTAGCTGTTAGATGATACAATTTTAACCAGTACAATTCCTCATGTGGATCTATCGGATTCTGTTCCTGTGGATTTATGAAAGATTCGATGGCAGCTTGGATAATATCATCGGTTAATTTTGAAACAATAATTATTCTAGAATTTAAGAAACAAAGATTTTTGAAACTTTAAATATAAAAGTAAA
>JAVCKV010035391.1:0-67802 GCA_032274145.1 Herpochondria borealis | reverse complement strand
ATCGTATTGTCGATTTTTCGCTGGATGATATTATTGCCAAATCCATGTGCTTCAAAATGATTGAGCATTTTGCTTTGAATATAGTCTTTTGTTTTTTCTAGTGTGTCGAGATTCCTTTGACCAACGTTATTGATAAATTCATCTGTGCTCATCAATCTCATTACAAAATCTGAATGTTCTAGGCCTACGGGCTGGATAATAAGTCGTTCAGTCTCCAGTACCATAATTTTTATATTGATTTTTTCTTTTTAATAGCTTTTGCAATGGGGTTGTAATCGATGCAGAGTTGAAGCCAGTAGTCTAGATCTTCTTCCATATCTATCCCTGCAGCATCTACAAAAACATACCCCTTCATAGGTCTACCTGTAAAATTCATTTCTAGTACATGGGCATATTCGAGCGCCGTTGCGTACGCTTCCATGCCTATGCGGGCCATTAGTTGATTTTTGATCAGTCCACAGAGCATCTTACCATCCATCATGTAGCACAATCCACCCATCATATTTTTCGATACGAAAGTGGCTCCTTTGCTATCAAGGATATTATCGATGCGTTCCTTTTGGTATAGATCGTAGGCCATGCATTTATTTGAGGTAGGCTACTACATTTTTTTCAATTCTTGACAGAAGGTCTTCGGAATTTGACTTTTGAAATGTTTGACCTGTGATTATCTCATAGAGTTCTATGTAACGGTTTGATACTAAATCTACAAATTCGTCAGGCATTTCAGGCATTTTTTGACCCTCTTTTCCTTGAAATCCTTTCTCCATTAACCACTCTCTGACAAATTCCTTGCTGAGTTGTTTTTGTGGTTCATCATTGGCTTGACGCTCTTCATATCCTTCTGAGTAGAAGTATCTCGAACTATCAGGCGTATGGATCTCATCCATGAGGATAATCTCACCATCGATCAGGCCGAACTCGTACTTTGTATCTACTAATATAAGCCCACGTTCTGCGGCCATTTCAGTTCCTCTCCAAAATAGCTGGAGTGTGTAATCTTCGAGTTGGTCCCACTGCGCTGCGGTGACGATTCCCTGCGCTAGAATTTCAGCTTTGGATATGTCCTCGTCGTGCCCTTCTTCTGCCTTAGTCGCAGGAGTGATAAGTGGACGCGGAAATCTGTCGTTTTGCTTCAGTCCATCAAGCATAATCTCTCCACATATCTCTCGCTTTCCGCTTTTGTATTCTCGCCATGCGTGTCCTGCCATATATCCTCTCACGACCATTTCTAGCATGATAGGCTTACATTTTTTTCCTATTGCTACATTAGGATCAGGTGTAGCTTCCAACCAGTTAGGTACGATGTCTCTTGTCGCATTTAGGAAGTAGCTGGCTACTTGATTTAGTACTTGACCTTTATAGGGGATGGGTCTTGGTAAGATATGATCGAATGCTGATATTCGATCAGAAGCGACCATCACAAGTTGATCGTCTACAAAATATACATCTCTTACTTTGCCATTATACACTCTAGTCTGTCCAGGAAAGTGGAAGTCTGTGTTGCCTATTGCGTTTTTTTGATTATTCATTAATATCTATGATTGCATGTGTTATAGCGGCGAGCACATATGTCCATGATGTAATGTCTACTTCGGCTCTTATTTACATGATATCGCAAAGTTATAAACTAATCTGAAATTAAGATAAATAACTAAGTAGCAGTATGTAAATAATTTTCAGGAAATACCAACAGAGCGTCACGGATGTTTTCTTTCTCCTCAAAATTGTATTTGAAAAATAATTTATTGCTGCCGTAAAATGCAATTCAGAATAGAAGCAATTTTAGAGAACTTGCCACCACCACTATCAATGATGTGAAAATAGAGAGATTGTCTTTCTGGGGCTTTTGAGAGATGATTCACGGTCTAGAAAAGCTAATTATAATTTGAGTTAGAGATATGTTTCATTATCTAAATAGTATGCACTTTAACTGAACTGATACACGATGACTTGCTATGAATTTGATGCTAATTATTTTTTATTCTAATATAATTACTCTTTTAATTTTTAAGTCCTCATATTTGCCATTTAGCTTAAAAATTAAAATTCATTTCTATTGTATTGGTTAGAAAATATAGATAAATATATAGAACATTATTCCTCTCCAGCTATCCAGCAGAGGGGTAAAACCTTAGCCAACATTGGGGCTTTGCGCTCTATAGACTATGATACAGAAAATAATAAGGGGAAGGTCGAAGTAAGTTCTGGAGAGATTCACACTGTGTTGATTAACAATGGAGTAAGTCAAGATTTTAGGAATATACATACCGAATGTGATTGCGATTTTGAGAATGGAATGTGCAAGCACCAAGTAGCCGCTCTGCATGGACTAAAGAAGAAGTTTCAGTACAATTCTGCTGCCATAATAAATATCATAAATCAAACAAACACGATTCATAATAGCTCTAGTGAGCTAGAGATGGATGCTGACTTATTGTCAAAGTATACGCTCGAAGCGCAATACCCTCCGAGGGTTAGAGATAACGAGGATATGGTTGTTAAGTATAATACTATTTCGGAACAATTATTATCATTTGACATAGGAGAAAAAGCATTTCGAAGAGATCGAGAACGATTTGATTATGAAACAGTCAGTTTCTTGATGTCACCCAAAAAGTTGACCACGAGATGTACGTGTAACAAACAGGTGGTAGAGTTGTGCAATCATCAAATGAAGGCTGTGCACCACCTCTTTATTGAGTTGGGTTTACCGGATCTATTAACGACTTTTCCAAAAGAAGAAGACCTAAAACAAATAGCTGCCAAAGAATATGGATTGGCAAACCTAGAAGAGGTAGAAAAGTTTTTTACGCTCACCTTGACCGATAAAGGACCTGAATATATGCCAAAAGACAAAGAGCTAGTTTCTTTCTCTGACCATATATACCTGATCAAGAAAATGGAGCAGATAAGTGATACTACGCTCTACAACGCGATAAGTGATGTAGATGCTGTTGATGAGAACCTACAAGGCTTAGCATTGTTTTTGGATGATGACTCAGATACCATTCCGGTGCGACTTCATGTCATCTCTGGGAAGTCCAACAAGAAGAATGAGAAAATTGTCAGTAGCGTCTCCAATGTGGATGACCCTGCGTTGATTACTCCTAATTTGAGAGGGATTTTTCTAGATTATGAAAAGATAAAAAGTCTCTACAATAATCAGTTTCCGGATACTGTGCATCCTAAGATGCTTAATATGCTCATCAAGCATAAAGAGACGCTCAGAAATGTGCCACTGTACTTCATGAAAGAAAAATTTAGTTTCAGAAGAGCGGACATGAGAAATGTAGATTTTTCAGAGTTGTCAGCGGAGGTGCTAGTAAAGGCTAGATCTAATAATGCACAATATATCTTAGAAGGATTCTTGAAGCTAGGCGAGGTCGAAATACCAATAAAGGAAATGCCAAAGAATATCAACCCTTTGCTTATTTTTCATAGTAATTTCTTCTACATTATTGACAGTCTTCGAGCGAGTAGACTTATGCAGTTGCTGATAGAACGTCCAATTTTAAAGTATTCAATAAAATCTATAGACGCTTTTCAAGAACAGATAAGTCGGATATCTCATGTAGCAAAATTGGAGCTAAAAGGAGAAGGATTAGAGCCTGAAACCAAAACGTTGCAGGTGGACAAGAAAGTAATTGATCTATCAGAAAGTAATACCAGTCTTATCCTCCAACCGTTAGTAAAATATGAAAACGGAAAGGACTATAGACCCATGATCGATACAGAGCACCTAACAGCTGTAGATGGTAAGCTCATTAAGATTACCAGAGATAAAGAGCTAGAGCAGGAATTTATCGATATGATCTCCTCTTTTGATAAGGATTTTGAAAATCAATCTCATCTAGGGTTTTTCTATAAGAATGTCGATGCTGTAATCAATACGCCATGGATTTTCGAATTGTACCGACTGTGTAAGGAGAATGATATTACGATCACTGGATATGAGAATCTAGAAAAGATTAATTATAACCCAAATGAAGCGGAAGTCAATATCAGTTTGAGCTCAGGTATTGATTGGTTTGAAGGGGATATCGACATGAAATTTGGGGATCTCAGTGTGGAAATGAAGGCATTGAGAGACGCAATTTTGAAAAATAATACTACAGTCAAGCTGTCCGATGGTACCCAAGGATTGCTTCCTGAAGAATGGATCGATAGATTATCGGCTATATTTAGGAATAGTGAGGTTGTAGATGGTAAGGTGCTGATCAGCAAAATGAAGTTTAACCTTATTGATTCACTTTTTGATGAAATCAATGATGAGCAGCTCAAGATGGAAATCGATTATAGAAAGAGGCTCCTGATGGACTTCGATAATATAGCTGAAATTCCAATACCTGATGCGATAAATGCTGAATTGAGACCATACCAAAAGCAAGGATTTTATTGGTTGAAATTTTTAGATGATTTTGGCTTTGGTGGATGTCTAGCGGATGATATGGGACTGGGAAAGACACTCCAAGTGATTACCTTTTTAGCTTACAAAAAGGCAAACGGAGCTAATACCAATCTTATAGTATTGCCTAAATCGCTCTTATTTAACTGGGAAGATGAGATCAGAAAGTTTTGTCCTTCTTTGACCTTTATGATCTACCATGGCAGTAAGCGTAAGTTAGAGCTTAAGAATTTCCATAAGTATGATATGATCCTATCCACCTATGGTACCGTCACAAATGATATAGAAGATCTGATGGAACATCACTTCTCATATTGTGTATTGGATGAGAGTCAGGCGATCAAAAATCCAACTTCAAAGCGATATAAAGCGATGAGATTGCTCAAGTCAGACAACAAGATTGTAATGACTGGTACTCCAATTGAGAATCAGACATTTGATCTGTATGCTCAATTTAATTTCATCAATCCTGGGTTTTTTGGATCGAGTACGCAGTTTAGAATGCACTTTGCAGAGCCTATCGACATGTATGGTAACAAAGCTGTCAGCATCGAATTGCGGAAATTGGTGAAACCATTTTTGTTGCGACGTACCAAAGAGCAGGTAGCAAAAGATCTACCACCAAAAACAGAAAGTATCATCCATGTAGAGATGAGCAAAAAGCAGAGAGTCATATATGATGCATTTGTACAGCGATACAAAGACTACGTAAGTCAGAAGATCAGCGAAAACGGAATACAACGATCCAAGATGTTCGTCATAGAAGCACTCTTGAAGTTACGGCAAATTTGTAACTCGCCAGCGCTGTTGAATGAAGATAAAGAGTATCCAAATGAATCTGTGAAAATAGATGTATTGATGGAGCGATTATCGGAGCTAATTCCAGGGCATAAAGTTTTGGTCATCTCTCAATTTACATCAATGCTAGCGCTGATCAGAGATAAAGTAGAAGCCGCGCAGATTCCTTACGCATACCTTGATGGAAGTACTAGGAATAGAAAAGGTGTTGTCGACGAATTTAACAATAACGATGACTTTAGAGTATTCTTACTTTCATTGAAAGCCGGTGGAGTAGGACTGAATCTTGCTACTGCAGATTATGTATTCTTGATCGATCCATGGTGGAACCCTGCTGCAGAATCTCAAGCAATAGATAGGGCGCATAGGATCGGACAAGAGAATCATGTCTTTGCGTATAGGATGATTTGCAAGGATAGTATCGAAGAAAAGATACAACTATTGCAATCGAAAAAACGAAAGATGGCAAAAGATATCATTCAAGTGGAAGAGAGCTTTATCAAGTCGCTGACGCAGGACGATATCATGGCATTATTTAGCTAGAAATAAATAGTAGGGGGACTAGAAAATATAGGTATTGGATCATTGGTTTGGTTCAGTACCTTTTATTTGGTGCATAAGCAAGATAAGCTAGGAGTATGTTATCTTCAAAGGTTGGCGTAGGAGAAAACCGATAGAAATTTGACAACTTATGTGTTGAGAGACGTCAGATAATAAATCAACCGAGCATTTTGGTAATATGTATTATATTTGTACTCCCATATGTTTAATATTTACAACCAAAAAATCACCAATATGAAAAATCTCATTCTAGCCATTCTTATCATTGTCGGTTCTGCATCTCAAGCGTCTGCCCAAATTTTTGGCCGTATAATGGATCGCGCTACAGATAAAGTGACAGATCACCTTGCCGATAAGATGGCAGATATCATAGCGGATGAAATAGCAAAAGCTGCAATGCGCCCTATTGATAAGGCATTAGATGATATGATGCGAGAACGCTATGTACAGGATAGTATCAATGGCAATACTGAAGGTCGAGATTATTCTTCATATATGAATGCATTCTTAACACCGGTGGACCTTCCCGAGTCTTACACGTTTGATATGATCCTTGATATTGAAACAACAGGCTATGATAAAGACAAAAGTGAAATGCAACTTATGCTATCGACATCAGCGAGCATACTCGGTATCGTTCAGCCTGCCGAAGAAGAGTACACTATGATAGTACTCGATAACTCTAAAAATATCATGGCGATGTATGGCGAAGAGGATGGTAAACGAAAAGTACTTGCTATGCCTTCTATGCTATCCGAAGCTACATTGATTGCTGCCAGTCAGGCAACTGCAGATGACTCTGATCCTGAAGAATACTCATTTGAATTGACAGGAAAAACGAAGACTATCCACGGATATAAGTGTGAAGAATTCAAATTCGAAGATGAGACCAACAAAGGTAAAGGGTACATAGCCAAAGAATTCCCAGTCAGTTGGGAAGATTATTTTGCTTCGATGATGACCTATATGGCTCCGACGACAAATCGAGCATCAGATTTCAAAGGGATGGTCATGGTCGCAGATACGAAAACCAAAAAGAAAGGAAAAAAATCATCTTATAAGGTCACGAAGATATCAGAGGTGCCATTTACCATTGAGAATAGTAGCTATGAAAAAATGAATTATGCTGATAAGTGATTTTCGTTAGGGATTCACAGTTTATGATTTTGTAGAATGTGAGGTACGGTCGATGACCTGATGCCCGATCATTGAGCTGCAGCTTGAGCCATGATCAGTACGGGAGTAAAATGTCCGAATACTCTGATTTGAGATGATTTGTCAATCTTCTGTCACTCATCTAGTTCACATCGCTTAATTTATGGGGGCAAATTTCAAAACTCCTCGTTCAAAATTGCCATCATGCCTACACAGTATTCAAAATCCATTTATTATCTTCGTGCAACTATACTCTCAAGAGACTATTTATTTAGTAGCAATCACATATCTAGTGGTTGTTTTTGATGAGATTTTATAAAATAAACTAAAGAAATCAAATTATGAATTTTGATCTAATCATTATAGGAACAGGACCTGGAGGATATGTTGCCGCTATACGTGCTTCGCAACTAGGTATGAACGTAGCTGTAGTAGAGAAAGAAAGCCTCGGAGGTATTTGTCTCAACTGGGGGTGTATTCCTACGAAGGCATTGTTGAAGTCTGCTCAAGTATTCAACTATGTGAATCATGCGGAAGATTATGGTGTAAAAGTAGGTAAGCCAAAAGCTGATTTTGATGGTATGATCAAAAGATCAAGAGGAGTAGCCGATGGCATGAGTAAGGGGGTCACATTCCTAATGAAGAAAAATAAGATCACCGTTCTCAATGGATTCGGTAAACTTGCTAGAGGTAAGAAAGTTGTTGTGACTGATGAAGATGGCAAAAAGAAGGAATATTCAGCTGAGAATATCATAGTCGCTACTGGAGGAAGAGCGAAGCAGTTGCCTAACCTTCCCATCGATGGCAAGAAAATAATAGGATACAGGCAGGCGATGACATTGCCAACGCAACCTAAAAAAATGGTTGTAGTAGGCGCAGGAGCGATTGGAGTGGAATTTGCTCATTTCTACAATTCTATAGGAACAGAAGTGACTGTTGTAGAATTTATGGATGGTGGTTTATTACCAAGAGAAGATAAGGATGTGTCTAAGGAAATAACCAAGATTTTCAAGAAGGCAGGAGTGAATGTGATGACAAACCATGCGGTACAGAGCGTTGATATCAAAGGTAAGTCTTGCAAAGTAACTATCAAAAATAGAAAAGACGATTCTGATGTCGTAATAGATTGCGATGTTGTATTGTCTGCAGCGGGTGTTACGCCCAATACAGAAGATATTGGATTAGAAGCGTTAGGAATCAAAACAGATAGAGGATTGATATTGGTTGATGATTATTATCAAACTAATGTCAAAGGGATCTACGCGATAGGTGATGTGATACCTACTCAAGCATTGGCCCATGTGGCGAGTGCTGAGGGAATCACATGTGTTGAGAAGATAGCGGGACACCACCCTGAGATTATTGACTACGGTAATATACCATCTTGTACGTACTGTGATCCAGAAGTAGCAAGTGTAGGTATGACCGAAGCGGATGCAAAAGAAGCCGGTTATGAGCTAAAAGTTGGAAAGTTTCCATTTTCAGCTTCAGGAAAAGCCAGTGCAGCAGGAGCCAAAAATGGTTTTGTAAAGGTGATTTATGACGCTAAGTATGGCGAGTTATTAGGGGCACATATGGTAGGGGCTAATGTGACTGAAATGATTGCCGAAATGATCGTAGCCAAAAAGCTTGAAACGACAGGACATGAAATTCTCAAAGCTGTACATCCGCACCCAACAATGAGTGAAGCAGTTATGGAAGCTACTGCCGCAGCATATGGAGAGGTTATTCATCTGTAAAAAAAGGAAAATTAGTTATATATCTAAATCATAACTTGTAAAGAAGTACACCGTGATAGACTGACTCGTCGATACATGCATTTGTAATGTGTGATTTTGGCGGGTCTTTTTAGTTCTGTATAGATTAGTAACCAATTCAAGAGAACATAAATGACAAATGTTTATAATTTTTTCATGCTGTGGGACACGGTTAATAGTTATGTTATGACGAATAGTCAAAGCTGGGTTTTTCAATTGATGATTCCCGTACCTTTGAGTACATAACATTACAATTATGAAATACTTATTTTCTGTCATTTTGTTTGCTTCTCTGTCGATTAATGCCATAGCGGATATCCCCAGGATGGATATTGTCAAGTTTGATTACGATGGACAAACGTACTATACAGGTATAATCCTCAGTAACTATAACCTTAAAGAAGGGTGTCTTTTTAGTCATAAGGATGAATATCTAGGCGAAGAAGAAGATATGTTGAGATTGGCTTTCGACGGTGTAGATGTTCGTGCCTTCTCCAAAATGTTGAAGTTACCAAAGTCTGTTCTCTCTTGGAAAGCAAATGAGATGGATGGAGATTACTATTCAGATCAATTATTGATTCTTAGAGGGGATGAAGTCTTTATCCCAAAGACTGAAGTTAGGGAGATGAAGTATGTTAGTTGGTACAAGGGCAATCCGGCGGGTGGTATAGCTTCTCCGATGTTGACAGAGTATGATCTTACGTGGATTATGGATTATCCGCTAGAACGCATTGCTAGTCTGTATGACAATGAAATGTGTGATATGGATTTATTTGCGATCAAAGGGAATATTTCAAAATCGGAAGCACATGGAATTAAAACTGATCTCCTGAATTATTATAAAAGATCAAGAGATGAAGCCTATAAAGGAAAAACCGATCATGAAATATATGCCGATTTACTCGAAAGACATATATTTATGATCGGTTTTTGCTCTTGTTGACCTTGAAATTAAACGGAATTATTATTATTCCGCAGCTTGCGCTACAGTGAAGTCAAATTCGTTTGCAATCTGATTCGACATGTCATCTAGAGTCGATGGAGTAATATTCCAAAATCCATTGTTTTGTTCTAAGGTCACGATCATAGCATCTACCTCAGCCGCAGTAAAGTAAGGGTCGTTACTGCCTGATTTTCGAGTAAACCTAAGACTATAGATAAATCCATATCCTTCTGATAGATCATGAAAAGCTGGTCCAAAGTTATTATTTTCTATTCCAGCTTTACCTTGTTGTAAATAATAGACAGACCTGATGCCTATGATTTTAGAAATTTCTTCTTTGATTATATCAGCTTGTTCGTCTCTGACGTCGTAGTCTCCCGCAACTATAGCGGCTCGGCCTAGTTTGAATGCTTGGAAGATTTTGTCCGCTATCCCAGTGAAGTCTTCGTCATTTTCAACTCTGTTGAGGTACTTATCCAAAAAAGCATCTTGGCCTAATGTCGCTCGTGGATCCTCTGAGTTAGAAGAAGCACCAAATAGATATCCATAGGCTTCATCCCACTTGTGCTCCATGTTAGTATATACTTCGCCGTCTACTGTTGTTTTGGTGTCATTGTCAGCTCGGTTACTTGCTTCGTCTAAGACTGCTGGGCTCAAGTAGTTGTTGAGCATTTGATCTACCATTAGGGCACCGATAAGACCCTTGTTGATCGCTTGATCATATTCGAGGCCTCCGCCATTTACATACCTGACAGAAGCGCCATCGGCTATTTGACCTGGCTTTCCTTCTGCGGCAAGCTCCATTTCATTGGGAAATACTTCGTCTACCTGAGCTTCGATCCATATTGAAAACTGATTCCTTATTTTGGTCGCTTCTACAGTGTTTGCTGAAAAGAAATCTTGTGAAGCAGCTACTTTTGATTTTACACTTTTGGTAGAAACATTCAGCTCGGCATTATCAAATGGATTTGCGTCACCACCACCTGTAGCTTCGTTGTTATACATTTCTAACATTCTGCTTTTTTCGATATCAAAATCTCTTACTGCATTAATCAACTCGTCCGCCATCGCGATACGAGTAGATTGACCGCCAAACGAGACGGTAGATATACCATCTCTCATAAAAGCGTATGTTGCAGGATTTGTTATTTCAGTGTCCATGTTATCTTCTCCGCAGGAAATAATTGATGCGATTATTATTGCCAAGGACAGTAAAGATGTAATTTTCATTTTCTTTATTTTTATTTAGACTAATTATAGATAGTGTAAATGTATGTGTTATTTTCTTATTTCAAAACACAAATGAAATAAGTTTTAAGAATTTTTCATTACTAATAAATTACTCACCCTCCGAGAGAACTATCTCCAGTAATCTAGGTTGATAGGTGCATTATATCAAAGTCAACATTCAAATATCAAATAAACATGAATCTTAAATCTCTGCTCATTTTTTTCGCAGTATTAATGACTGTTGGATGTACTTCTTCGTTAGAATCAGCTAAGTCTTCTCTAATAGGTACGTGGAAGGTTACAGAGGTGATTAGTATCGATACAGCTTCAGGAAATTCAATATCTGATGATACTGGAATCGGAATGATAGAGTTTACAGATAGTCAAATGGACTATACTTACTCATTCGAAGGCATGGAGTTCAAGAATGACTTTGAGTATGAGCTTGTATCTTCTAAGGTGAATTCGGGTTTCACAAACGTAACTCGATATGATATAACGGGTGTTGATGCTTTTGAAGTCAAATTTGGAGATCAAACATCAGATGCGCATAAAAATGCTACAGAAATACAATTGGAAACTGTGACAGCAACGGGTAGTAGGCTTATATTTTTATCTAAAGAATAATTGATACACCATTGTCCGTAAATGAATGAAGAGAGGGTTTTAGAGGCAATCTCTGTAAATTGCTTGTAGATTAGATTCTTATTTAAGTCGAAACAGTAGCTTTGTATCTCTTTTGTTATCTTTGTACTTCCTAGGAATCACAATTACAATAGTCAATTTTATCCCCATTTATTTAAAATATACAATTGATCGTTTCCTCTTACGTTAGGAGGAAGGGTGTGTATTTTTTCAATATCATCTGATTTTGTCAAAGGGTAGCAGATTTACCAATAGACAATTGGATTACATAATTCGCTAATTCTACCCAATACTATGCAGTGATTGAGTTGTATTACGATTTATTATCATATTTTTACACCTGATAGTGTAGGCTGTTAGAGATTGAGTGGCAGCCTTTTCACAAGACAGGTTTAGAAGTTTACTTAAGTGTCCTTTTAAAGGGTACCATCGTCACTTAAATAATATATAAAGTTGATTTTTAGGATACAATAGCAGCTAATATTGATGTCTAATGATCTATACATAAAGAAAGAGAAAGTATGCACAATTGCAGAACATATATATATACATGGATCATCATTTTGATGAGCTCGCTTACGGTTTTCAGTCAAGTGGATCCTATAGAATTTACAGTCGAGAATGCAACCGGGGTGATGGGTGATGAGATCTGTATCGATGTTACTGTTGAGAATTTTGATAACATTGTTGCGCTTGAATGGGTCAATGTTTTTGATCCGACAGTCCTACGATTTACTGGTTTTGACTGGACTACTTCTGCCCTCAATGCTGATGGAGCCAATCAATTTGGGAATAACATCGTGGCACTTAACCAGATTGCCAGTGGGTTCATAAATTTAGTGTGGGATGATACTTCTACGGAAGGTATTTCTATAGCGGATGGGAGTATTCTTTTTACGATATGTTTTGAGCTGATAGGAGATCCTTGTGAGTCTTCTGTGTTTACATTTACACCACTCAATAGTCAGATCTTAGGAATCAGTATTGACCTATCACCTACCAATAGTTTGACACGAGATTTGGCAGCTGATGAGATCATCATGAATTCGGGAGAAATCACAGTACTTTCTGATCAATTCATTGTTACTGAGTCTCATTGTAGTTCTGACGATGTTTCTGACACTGGCAGTATTACTTTTTCTGGTGCAGGGGGTAATGGCCCGTATTCATGGAATGTCACTGGGCCTTCGACAAATGTTAGCAATATGCCAGGAGAACTACTGTCTGAGTGTGAGACTGCTAGTGTTTCGGATCTAGCACCAGGAGTATATACGGTGGCTATTACGGGGGCTGATAATGTAACGCGTACAGAGATCGTCACTATACAGTCAAATACTGATTTTCCATTTTTAGTCACATTGGACCCTACTAATCCTCGATGCTTTGATAGAGATAATGGGGCGATCGCGATAGGGAATATAGAGGGCGGAGAAGCTCCTTTTACTTATAATTGGTCTACTGTTCAGTTTACTCCTTCAATAGATGAGCTCTATGCAGGGGAATATGCACTGACTATTACTGACGTCAATGGTTGTGCTACTTCAGCAGCTACAACACTCACCGTAGATACCGTAAAAGTAGATTATACAGTCTTGTCTGGGCCGTCTTGTGATGGCGGCAATGATGGAGTAGTTTCGTTTACTTTTTCTGGAGGAACACCTTGTTTAAATGGAGGATATGATACTGAAATTGATGGAACAGATGTGTTTTATTTTAATAATGGAGATTGTCAGACTAGTCCCTTTACGTTAGGTGATCTGCGAGCGGGCTGTTATGAAATGACAATATCAGATGATCTTAATTGCCAATCTGATCCAATCTTTTTCTGTCTTGAAGAAGGAACGGCTTCTGCTATGACCATCGATACTACAAGCGTGACCTGCTTTAATGCCTGCGATGGCGCTGTGGCACTTTCTGCAGCAGGAATTGGCAACTTTGACTTTACAGTTACCGACCCTTCTGGAGTCGCGGTAGTTCCTGATGTACTTACAGGCACCGCTTTCGAGGCCTCTGGACTTTGTGCGGGTGTCTATGATGTTACTATTGTGGATCCCGATGATTCTTGTGTGATCGATACTACGTTTACAGTCGCAACTCCGATGCAGTTGATACTTTCTGTACTTGACTCGATGGGTCCTGGTTGTGGTGGAGGTGATGGTTTTATAAATTTAGAAAACAGCGGAGGTACAGATCCCATAGTATATACTTGGAATGACGGATTTGACGAGCCCACACGAGATTTTATGACAGGGGGAAACTACAGCGTGACCATCGTTGATGCGAATGGATGTAGAGATTCTATCGCTTGGACTTTTGCAGACGGAGGAAATATTGGTATCGATATACAAATACTGCAACAGATCTCATGCGACAGTTCGGATGATGGCGAACTAGAGGCCTCTGTGTCAGCAGCTGGAAGTTTTACTTTTTCATGGGCTGATTCTTCTGGACCAATAGGAGACGGAGCGATACAGACAGGTCTTGCAAGTGGCATATATTTTGTGACTGCGACAGATGGGATATGCACTGGTGTTGATAGTATTACACTGGATCCAGGGTCGATCCCTAGTGCTACAGTATTGATGGTGCCACCTATTTGCCCTGATGGAGATAATGGAACATTGACAGCTACTCTATTAGACGGAACTGCGCCTGCAATGTTTGAGTGGACACAGCCACCATCCACTGCAATATTGTCTAGCGGGCAAGTGTTACTAGATGGAGTAGGTACTTATAATCTGCTGATAACTGATGACAACGGTTGTGAGTCTAATCAAACTCATTCTATAAGTGCTCCAGCAGATGCAATCATGATCGATATTACAAATGTAGTAGACAATACATGTTTTGGAGAGTGTCAAGGACAGGCCACCTTTACGGCGTCTGGCGGTACGGCAGGTACAGGAGACTATACATTAATAATCAATGATATGGCTATAGTTGCAACTGCAGGTGTAGTCAATTCCACAGTTCTGTGTGGAGGAGAAAATTTTGTTCTGGCATTTGACGGCGATTGTAGCTCTGATACTGTATTCTTTGTGATCGATGATATTGATCCTATAATGATAGATCTGGGTACATCTACGATTATTCCTCCGAGTTGCTTTGGAGATGATAATGGCAGCATTATAGCAAATGTTTCTGGTGGTAATCCGGCCAGCTATGATCTTCTATGGATCAATGAAGGAACTACAACGAATACACTTACCAATTTGGCAGCGGGAGAATATTACTTACAGAT
This sequence comes from Herpochondria borealis, assembly GCA_032274145.1. NCBI lineage: Eukaryota > Rhodophyta > Florideophyceae > Ceramiales > Ceramiaceae > Herpochondria > Herpochondria borealis. The sequence continues at coordinate 53,064 of JAVCKV010035391.1, read as the reverse complement.
AACAGATGCTAACAATTGTACCGTAGTCGATACTGTTCTGTTAGAGACCTCTGACCCACTTACTGTGATGATCAATCCATTGACTACAAATGATATATCATGTCAAATCGGATCAAGGGGCCGTATTGGACTGCTGACCGATGGCGGCGCACCAGGTGCACTAGAGTTCGATTGGGATCCTGATGTTTCTGATTCGGATATAGCAGATGATCTGGATCCAGGTATATACAGTGTTACTGTTACAGACTTGAATGGCTGTACCGCTGAGACAAGCTATTTGTTGACCAGTGCGCCTCCGATCGTACCTGTGATATCTGCACCAGATGAGCCTAATTGTTTTGGGGGGCAAACATGTATATCTATTGATACAGTAACTGGTGGGGTTGGAGATACTTATACATTTACTATTGCTCCAGGATCGCCATTGCTTCCTATAGACACGTGCATAGGTGTATTTGCAGGAGAGTATACAATAACTGTTTTTGATAGTGATGAATGTTCTGTACAAACAACAATAATAATAGATCAGCCAAGTGAGATCTCAGTAGACGCCGGAGATGACATTGCGATATCTCTTGGTGAAGAATCTGACCCAATATCTGTATCGATAATCTCCGAGCTTGATATAGATTCTATATCTTGGGTTCCATTTAATGACGATGTCGATTGTAATACATTGGACTGTCAGGTAGTTACATTCTCTCCATTTACCACGACAGAGTATGTTGTCACTGTAGTAGATGAAAACGGATGCCAGGCCAGCGATGATATTATAGTGACTGTTGACGAAGCCAAGAATGTTTTTCCTCCCAATATTTTTAGTCCAAATGAAGATAATCGAAATGATTTTTTCCAGTTGGTGACGGGCAGTGGCGTAGTATCTATTAACTTTTTGAAGATCTATGATCGTTGGGGGAATATGGTTTTCTCTGATGAAGCATATATGCCCAATGATGTCGAGCATCGAGGATGGGATGGGACCAAAGATGGCAACCCTACGGAAATGGGTGTGTACGTCTATATGGCGGAAGTTAGTTTTGTGAATGGTGAGGTCATTAGGTATAAGGGAGATATAACATTAGTAAGGTAAGTTCAATATATTGGATATGATAAATAGAGTGCGATTATTGCCTGCGGTTCTAGCATTAAGTACGCTGATGTTAGTTGTAAGTGGCTGTGGGAGTAGCTCGGATTGCTGTACGGTTATCGATGTAGATGTAACGATCCACTATCAGACTGAGCAGGGTGAAAATTTGATTAATAGTGAGGACAGTTATGATCAATCAAATATCAAGATCTACTATAAGAATGGAAATACTTTTGACTATGTATTCAATTCCAATCTGGACAACCCCAATAATCACGAAGTAATAGCTCGCGAAGATGGAAGTTTGATGTTGACAATATTTCCATCATATTACTACGAAGGCAATCAATCTACAACACTTATAGCGCTGAATGAGAATACAGTGGACACATTGGTTTGTGAGTTTTCATTGGATGGAAATAGCGAAATCTGTACTGGCGCATGGCTAAATGGAATAGAGTTCGAAAACCGATTTTTGGCTATCAATAAGTAAGACCATCAGGGGAAGTATGTCAGTATTTCTTAGTCATTTTACTTGTGTTTTAATGTTGTTCTACTCAATGTGAACCATTTACTCTGTTTTGAAGCTCGTTCTAGACAATAGAGATTTACAATACTCTTACTGTAGCATATACTTCTGGATTAGATTGACTACATTACTCATGTTTTATTGCTTTTGGATTGTCTAAGAATGTAGTGTAAGCCTATAATAATTGTCTTTCTAGAAATCTTTATCGTTGCAATAAACAATCAGTGGTAAAACATCTACTTTGTATTAAATAACATTAGTAAGAAAGATTAACTATGAAGAATATTGCAATTTTTATACTAACATTTTCTTCTTTGATTGGCTACGGACAATCATTACCTATCGATTTTGAATCAGGAATTGGTACTGAAGATTTTACAGACTTTGACGGTGGTGTGGCTACTGTGGTAGCGAACCCCAGTCAGGGTGGGCTGAATATTAGTAGTACAGTGGCGCAAATAATCAGAGATGGAGGTGCGATTTTTTCAGGAAGTAAGATTAATCTGGATAACAATCTAGATTTTACAACAATGAATTCTATTTCTATGAAAGTGTACACAACTGCGCCCGTCGGAACTGTCATTAAGTTTAAGTTGGAAGGGGCGGGCAGTACTGAAAGAGATAGAGAGACAACAGTTACTGGAGAATGGGAAGAAATTTCCTGGGATTTTACGGGAACTCCAACTGCATTTAACGATATCGTTTTTATGTTTGATTTTGGTAATGTAGGAGATGGATCTGAAAATTCAACGTTCTATTTTGATGATGTACAACAAAATTCTAATGGAGCACAAATAGATCTTCCAGTGGATTTTGAGGATGAATCTGTGAATTATATGATGTCTGACTTTGGCGGGAATGTTTCTAGGCTCATGCCAGATCCAGAAAATAGTACTAATACCGTCATAGAAGTAGTGAAGCCTACAGGCGCAGCGCCTTGGGCAGGGACGACTATAGGTACAGAAGCAGGGTTTGCAACGTACATTCCGCTATCATTGGAAGATTCGAAAATGAATATCCGAGTTTGGTCTCCTGCGGCAGGCACGCCGATCAGACTGAAAGTAGAGGATGCAAACGAGGTGACACATACTTGCGAAACTCAAGTCAATACGACAATTGTAGGTTGGGAAGTATTGACTTTTGATTTTGCCAATGAAGCACCAGGAACAGCTGAGTTGGAGGTAGGACTAAATATGGGATGGGCCTACAATAAGGCTTCGATCTTTTTTAATTTTGATACAGATGGGGCTTCAGCTGGAGAGCAGACGTATTATTTTGATAATGTAAAATTCGGTGATTTTGTGCTCAGTACAGCGGATCAGTTTTTTGATAATCTAGTAGCATACCCTAATCCTACCCAGGATCATTGGACGCTAACATCTACAGATGATGCTATAATCAAGGTAGAGCTGTATGACCTTCGAGGATTGCTTATTCAGTCTATCAATCCCCAAGCTAGAAAAGTACTAATTGATGCGACAAATCTATCTTCTGGCACATATATATCCAGAATTACGACAGTAAATGGCAGTACTACGCTTCGCCTCTTAAAATAAGTTAACACATCGGTTGCCCAGAATATATTTCATATCATTTGTATTTTGATAATGCCTGCCGTATAAAAATTAGAAATTAATCACAGAGAGTCGAGGCAAAAGACGCATTTGTAGCCTTAGGACTAACACAAAGATAGTAACGAAGGATTTTATCGAATAAAGCTAAATAAATGTGGCAATTATGAATTCAATTGGCATAGTGGCATCATTACATTAGTTTCTCTAAGAAGTGTAGCAGTTCTTTCTCCATAATTGAAAAGTCTCCATCATCGTTAAATAATTCTACCATTTCTTCCAAGATTGCTTTTTTACGATCTACGGTTGGATAGTAGAGTCCCTTGTAACTAAGGATGGTTTCCAAAGCTTTATAATCACTCATATCTGTAAATGTCGTATACAGTTCGTTGTACGTTTTTTCATCTACGATAGACTTGATTTTTTCTTGCTCCTCTTCTGAAAACTCTATATCTACATGAGCTGCATACATCAATGTGAATGCCAAGAACTCATTATAATTCCATTTATTTTCCATATTCTTTCTAGTTATTAATGATAAAGATCTTTGCTGTTTTGATACTAGAACCTTGAATATATGTCAGCAAATATATTCCGGTAGTAACATTTCCGGTGTCTATTGATGTTATTTTGTTTGATGATGAAGTTTCTCGTGCTATGGATTGACCTGACAGGCTTGTCAGCATACATTGGATCGATTCCGGTGAGTTGTTTTCAATTTGAATACTTGATCCATCTTGGAAATAGCTGATGTCTGACCATTCAGTATTTATAGTAGATACTTCGCACGCTTCTAGGAAGAAAGTCTCCTGGCTGCCACAATTTCCATTAGTAAGATCATACACTTCAAAAAATATCTCTTCATCAACTGGTAGCCCATTGATCGTTATTGGTAAGTCTGTATATTGAAAAAACAAGTCCTCCATTAGGTATGTAATAACAAAAGTAGTACTTGTGAAAACATAATCAAAATCTACATTTAAGTCATATAATCCATCTTGGCAATCTATCAATGAAAGCTGTAACTGATCGATATTGCAATCGCCTGCACATTCGGAATCTACAAATGCTCCCGCATTACATCCAGTATCACCTGAGTCTCGAACTAAAATTTCAAGTGCTGACGGAAAGTTTCCAGTAATATTCACAGGTAGATTCGCATAAGCATAATTGCCAACGAGTGTGTTGCCAAGAAATAAATCAAAATTACTTGCAGATGTATTTTCGGCGATAAAATCTAATATAAATGAAGAGACAAAACCATCAGTGCATTCTATATTGCTAACGACTACATCTCTCAAGTCGCAAGATTCACAGCATAATGGCTCAGTAAATGCAAACGCTCCTGCGCATAGGTCCATCTCATTGTCAATGACAGCTACCGTTAGCAGAGTTTCACAATCTGCGTCGATAGGACCTACAGTATAGAATACCTCTCCAAATGCAAATGATCCCATCAAATTTCCATTGATACGAATATCAAAACTGTCAGATGTCCCACTGCCGTCAAACGTCACATCTAGCATCACTTGATTGTCGTCACTACATTCACCTACTTCTGCAAATACATTCTCAATCGCACACATATCATCTTCACAATCTACAAAGACAATATTCTCAGCGGCACAGTCGGAGTTACCCGTTACTGATATGTTAATAGGATAGACACCATTGGCAAGGTTGTCCACGTTGATGACTGCCTCCCCTGCAAACGGCGGATATGGCCCATAGGTTTCTTCTCCGAATTCTATAATGAAGGTGTCATTTTCATCTGCACCTATATTTTCATATTGTACTGTGATGGCTATGCCACCTGCACCATTGCAAGTTGCTATTGTTGAAAACGTAACAAATCCACAGGATACTCCACAGCAAATCGGTCCAGGGAAATTGAAAAAATCACTACAAAAACCTTCCTCTGAATCAGAGACAACCAGGGTAGGAGCTCCAAAACAGTTTTGCGGAATTGGCCCTATTGTATATGAGTTCTCTCCGTAGGCAAATGTTCCGAAAGTTACACCATCGACACTTACATCAAATGTACTGCCTTCTATGTCCTCTGTCTCGAACGCTAGGTCAATATAATACTCTCCGTCTTCACATTCGTAGGATTCTGCAAATAGGTTGAAAATCTGACAGCTGATGTCACAGTCATCGACTACTCCTAGAAATGCAGCACCAAAACACAAGAAATTTCCCTTATCTACGATAATAATTTCTCGCTCATTATCACTCATGAAGATAGGTCCAGCCGTCACAGGAAGATCTGCATATGCAAATACACCTAAGAAGTTATTGCTACTTCCTTCTGAGTATCCCATCTGAAAACTATCAGATTCCATCACATTATCAAAATCGATATTTGCATAGTATGAAGAATCACTCAGTTGGCAATCGATAATCTCTGCCGTTACGTTGATAATACTGCACTCGCAAGGATTGATAAAGGTAGTCGTGAAACAACAGTCACTGTCGTTATTGCAGACTGTGATCTCATTGAACCCTGCATCTGCATCTGATATACCGGAAAATTCATAGGTAGGAAAGCCATAAGGTGCGGATTCTACAAACGAGCCATTTATGTATAGGTCAAATGAATTTTCTCCCATCGTATTCTCCGCTTCTACAGAAAATGTCATTCCAAAGTTTCCATTTTCACAATCAGAAATGAGAAGGTTTGTGAGTGCAATAGAACACTCCAAATCACAACATACGGGCCCATTAGCCACAAACGAAGCGCAGGTTGGATCTTCTAGATCTCTTACAATGAATTCATACTCGGTACTGCAATCAGCGGCAAGATTTGGGATGATTACAGGTAGTGCACTATATTGAAACGTACCGTAATTATTGCCATTTCCTAAGATTTCAAACCCTGTAGTACCGACTTCATCGAATTGGAAGTTGATGATGGCATCAAATTGCAACTCGTTATTGCAATCGGATGCAACTACAGTTACATTCTCAATGCTACATTGGGCCCATGTGGAGGTAAAAGCAAGAGAAAATAGCAAAATTATCAGCTTATTCATAAGTCGAATCTATTGTTAGTTAAATATGCTGCAAAATACACATATTTACGATTGATCAAATCTATTGTAGGCATAAGTAAATCATAAAGTTGCAGTTTATGACATTTTGATACTTATGGGCTTACAGATGCATAAAAAAATCTTTATTAGGCTACTTTTCGTTGCGAGCTCATTATCTTTGAAGTGATTTGATAGTCAAGCCCTATGGAGTTTTGTATTTTTTCTTAGATATAAATTGGAGTCACCATAGGCTTAGGAGCGTTTTTCTAGATATCCTACAGATGTAGAAGATTATTTGCACGAGTTAGAAACTTATAAAATTGGCGAGAAACGAGGCGCTAAAATCACTTAATAAATAAAATACTAAACCAAAGATAGATGGTACGCATAATTTCAGTTTTATTGGTCGTAATGTTGGCTAATAATGTAAGTAGTCAGATCCATTGTCCAGACGACAAGGAGATAACTTGTCTTAGTAGTCTATCTCCTGAGGAGTGCGGATATGCGACAGTGTTCTCTTCTAACTATCATCCATCACAAATTAAGTATGAAGATGATGCCCAGATTTCTGCATGCAACGATGGGGTAGTATTCAGAAATTGGTACATAGACGTAGATTTTGATAATGAATATACAGATGGAGAACCGCAGTGTATTCAGACGATTACACTTGATTATGAGTCACTGCCACTCAATATTCAGTTCCCCGCTGACATGACGCTTTCATGCGTAGATGACGTTCCCGTTTCGAGCCCGACCTGGTCGCATCACCCATGTGACTTGATAGGGTATACTAGTGAGGATGAGATATTCTTTTTTGAGGAAGGTGCGTGTCAGAAAATTGTTAGAACATTTAGTGTTATTAATTGGTGTGTATACGAAGCTAGTGGTAATGGTACCGATGGGCTGTTTGAAGGGATTCAGATCATAAAGATCGTAGACAACGAAAAACCAGTGATACAAGATTGTGAGGATAAATTTTTTGATGCCTTGACTAACTGTGAAGCTGAGATTATGTTGACGAATACAGCTGTAGATCTTGGAGATTGCCCTTCTGGTGAGCTAAAATGGACGCTTTCTGTGGATCTTTGGGCGGATGGTACAACGGACTATCTATTCGGTCCTGATCAGCCGTCTCCATTTAATATAGCTCCAGTAGTAAATGGTGCGGAAGTGAGCGTTAGTTTTCCAGAGGCACTTGCCATATCAAATAATAAAGCGGTATGGACTGTCACAGACGGATGTGGTAATTTTTCTTCATGTCCTATTGAATTCACGGTAGCCGATAATAAAGCACCAACACCATATTGCATCGAATTTTTACATGCTACACTCAATGGAACAAATGGAGGAAAGCTTGATATCCCTGTGGAGCTTTTCGGATTAGATACTCAAGATAACTGTACAGCATCAGAAAATATTCGATTGTCATTTAGCGATAATCCTGACGATAAGATACGAACCATAGAATGCGGTGAAATTGGATTTCAGTTTTTTAGAGTATATCATACAGACGAAGCAGGGAATCAGGACTTTTGTGAAGTATTTATGTTTGTACTAGATAATGGATCTTGTGCTGGGAATTTCACGGTCGATGGAACGGTCAGTACACGAAGTGGATTGGCAATTACTGACGCAAATTCTTCCTTGATGAGTGTTGGTACTATGATTGCCACCGGTGAGCTTGATAGTCAGGGGCATTTTTCACTTGGTGAGCAAGGCTTGATGGAGACATACTACGTAACGATTGAGAAAGAGGAAGATCCTATGGTGGGTGTAAATCTAGAAGATTATGCTATTATGATCGATGCTGCACTTGGATTAAGTCCAATGGATGAATACCAGACTAGAGCTGCAGACGTCAATTCAGATGGGCTGTTTAATCTTGATGACGTAAAATTACTAAGAAATGTAATTAGGGGTGAAGATCATTTGAATGGACAAGACGCTTGGACATTTGTACCTGCGTTTGGTACTGAAGACGGTAGATTCTCTATTACAGATTATCGAGGAAGTTTTGATTTTATTGGGGTCAAACGAGGTGACATTACTGGGGCGACTGCTGACTCAGAAAAAGTAGTAGAGACCATTACGCTCGAAGCCATAATTACGAATGATGGTATATCTGTTGTCAGTACAGAAGAAAATGAAGTTGGGTATTATTCTGTCGGAGCGGCTTCTATCGAAAATGGTATGCGAATAAATAACCTGACAGAAAGGTCAAGATTGTTGAGAACGGGAGAAGTAATAGGACATATACAATCTGACGTTGCAAAAATGTCTACTTCAGAAGTCATTGCTCACTTGAGGGACAACACGCAAGTACTTCATCAATCTGTCAATCAATTAATGAATGTGGAGTGGATCGTAACTGATGATCGATCTGAAGACAATAAAGTGAGCTCGTCGGAAGTAACGAGAGTTTTTCCAACATTGTTTGTAGATCAAATCAATGTTTTTGGCCACGATATTTCTAAGATTATGCTTCTTGATGCAACAGGCCAGAACATTGATATTAAGCAAAGCCTTACTACTGATGGACAATTTATCATCAAAACGAATGATCTGCCAAATGGCATTTACTTCGTAGTTGTTGAATTTTCTAAAGGTAAAAGAGAAATATTCAAGGTTGTCCATCAGTAGATCGCTGATTCTTTTCTGAGGGCTATATGATTATCATTTTTTGCCACCAGGTACTGAAGGTCTCACTTCTACTTTGCTTGGCAACGTCCTAGGGTTCATCTTTAATAGGTCAGAAACCATTTGGCCTAGATCTTCGGGTTGGATCTTCCATGCATCTGCTTCACTAGGTTGGTTCCCATTGAAATGCGTAGCTACAGATCCCGGCATGATGGTCGTCACTTTTATGCCATACTGACGTAGATCCAGCATGACGGCTTGAGTGAAGCCCACTAGACCAAACTTACTCGCATTGTAAGCAGATCCTTTTGCAAAGAAATTTGTCCCCGCCAGACTTGCAATGGTTATCAAATATCCCTCTGACTTCTTTAATGCATCTAAAGTAGCCTTTGTTGTATAGAATACACCGGTCAAGTTTGTATCCATTGTCGAGTTCCAATTCTCCTCGGTCATATCTTCGATAGATGCGAAATGACCGACACCTGCATTTGCTATTACGACATCGATACTTCCATATGTTGCTAGTGTTTGCTCAACACATGCTTGTTGCGATTGTAGATTTCTAACATCGCAACCTATTCCAAGAACTTTGCCTCCATATTCTATCTTGAGGTGGCTCGCTATTTCCTTGGCAGATTCCTGAGACCTACTTGTCACAACGACATTGTACCCATCGGCTAGCAGTGATTTTGCAATTCCTAATCCAATTCCTTTTGTACCTCCTGTTACTAGAGCTGTCTTGTTTGTCATAATTTATATCTTTTTAGATGTGATCCAAACACAGAATCATCTAGTTTTGTTTGATTAGTATTTAATTGCTGTATGTCATACATCCTAATGTTACGGATAGGAAAGAAAACAATATCAATAATCGTTATAATAAAGTGTACAACAGTTCTCGCTTTGGGGATTTTTGGTTTTCTTTGTATAGAGAAATGTATAATATATAAACGATAATTTGAAATAATGCTTAGTAGACGTAGTGTTCGTGTAAAGGTCATGCAACTTTTGTATGCAAAAAGTACTGATGAGGCACTGAGTTTCAAAGGAAGTCAACAGCGATACTGGAAAATGATCGACCATAGCTACGATGTATTTCTGTTTACCTTATTTAATGTGATTCAGATCACAAAGGTAGCTATGGATGACGAAGATAAAAAAAAGGCTAAGCACCTTCCAAGTGAAAGCGATAAGCGATTCTCGGCTAAGCTTTGCAATAATGATCTAGTTAAAAGTCTTCGGGATAATCCAGATCTCAATAAAATATTCGAAAAGAAGGGGTTTAATGCTATCCTCGATCGTGATCATTCCAAGAAAATGTATCATGAATTTGCTAAAGAGGAGTCCTATGCAGAATATCTCGAAAAGGATTGTTCTCGTGATGATCATGTTGAGATTATGCTCGAATTGTTTAGGTTTTGCAGAAAAAGTGAATTTTTCAGTGATCTCATAGGTGACCAGTATCTCAACTGGACAGACGATAAATCCTTAGTTATTGGTTCGATAAAGAAGGTAATCAAAGGACTACCTATAAAGGATATTGACTTCTTAAAGCCGTATTATCCCGATGATGAGACGGTGAAGGATTATGGCGAAACTCTACTTAGCCGAACTTTTCAAGGAGATGAGGCGTTATTAGAACATATAAAGCCTGTGCTAACCAATTGGGACCATAATCGAGTGGCGTTGATTGATATGATACTTTTGAAGATGGCTACATGTGAAATGCTTGAGTTTCCGACAATTCCTGCGATTGTGACACTTAATGAATATGTAGAAGTTGCAAAGTCATACAGTACCGATAAAAGTAAGGAATTTGTCAACGGGGTACTAGATAAACTGATGAAACAATTCGAAAGTACAGGTCAATTGAATAAGATAAGTAGGGATTAGAGATTGCGACAATATTTTGTTGCCGATTTCAGTTCTAAGAAAATCATAGATGTAGTAGAAATAGTACATTTTAATAGCAAATTGTCAATACCCAATATTAGTTAATCATTAAACTAATAACCTATGAACGCTTTCAAAACAATGATAGCTATCGCTTCGATGGCTATAGCTTTATCGGCTCAAGGACAAAATACTGTCGAAAAAGAAACAGTAATTCTGTATAATTCTCAACCTGTAAAGGTAAAACTAAGTGGGGATAGGATTTCTTCATTTGTAGGTGAAGCCCCAAATTTCATGACGGGTTATGATCTTACTAAGAAGAATGAAGTCAAAGCATTAGCGAACACTAAAGCTCCCACACTTACAAAATCCTCAGAAGTAGCAATAAGTAAACCTTCAGAGGATCTCGATAAAAATGCAGATTATCAGGTAGTAGACAAACAAGCAAGCGTATCTCAAGAGCAATTTCTTTTGCGTTACCGCCTTGGTTATGCCACACTAGAAAAATCTATTTTGGACCAATTAGATAAAGTGATTGCAAGCCTCAAAACTAATCCAGCGGCATCTATTATCCTCACGGCGCACCGTCAATCTGAAGATAATGCCGATGTTGTACTTGCTGAGAATAGGGTGTCAGCAGCTAAGTCATACATGAGTGTGAAAGGCATTTCTAACGATCGAATACAAACAGAAAGTAAGGTTAGCCAGGGGATGGTTGACATTCTCGAACTGTATGTAACGTACTGATGAATTACATCTCGAAAAAGAAAATAGTAGTAACCTGACTTCTATTATTATCGCTAGTTATAATTTCATAAGAATACCATAATCACAGCATTTACTCTGAGAAAACCAGCTATAGCAGCGTGGATCTAATGATGGATATGTTGCTTATCTTGGAATAGTGAGATTTAGATTCGTGAATATTTCATAAATCTTGGTAGGTCATTACATTGGTTAAGTTAGAATGGTCGAACGCAGATTAACACCAATTCGGTTTTGGACGACGGCATAGAATTTAGCATTGTTTAAAATAGATCAAGTAAAAAATACAATGTCAAAGTCGTCGGCTTTGGTAAGATTTTCTAAGGAGTAAATACAAACGATAAAATCGATAAATCCTCGACAGTCTAGAATTGGGATAATAACGAAAAAAGGGATTCTGCACTTAATGCAGAATCCCTTTTCAAGATTATATCTAACTTTAGGATTTATCCTAATTTGATATGTTCGAATCCGATAACTTCTAACTCACTATCTATTGACTTCAAAAAGTCTGCAATAGTTTGTTTGTTATTTTTGACAAACATCTGGTTTACAAGTGTGTTCTCTTTGAAGAACTTGTTCAACTTACCAGTTGCTATTCTTTCTAGCATAGCTTCAGGCTTTCCTTCCTGTCTAGCCATATCCATTCCAATTTCGATCTCTTTTTTGATCACATCTTGAGATACGCCATCTTCGTTCAGTGCTACTGGACTCATTGCGGCTACTTGCATAGCAACATCTTTACCTGGCGCTACAAATGAATCAGAAGCTTTGTTTAGACCAATAATTACACCCGCTCTGTTACCCATGTGTATATAAGGTACAACCATTGCTGCATCTATACTTCTATAGTCAGATAGTTCTACTTTCTCACCGATTACACCTGTCTGCTCTATGATTTTTTCCCCTAAAGAGATTCCACCAAAGTCTTCTTGTAATAGTGCTTCTTTAGATTCTGGGAACTTCGCAAGTGCAAGTTCAGCAATTTTAGTAGTCATAGCTACAAAATCGTCGTTCTTAGAAACGAAATCAGTCTCACAACTTAATCTCACTACTACACCTTTGCTATTGTCTTCTGATACTAGAGCGATAACACATCCCTCTTTAGCATCTCTATCTGCTCTTTTAGCGGATAGTTTTTGACCTTTTTTTCTAAGGAACTCTATAGCTGCATCGAACTCACCTTCAGCTTCTTTCAGTGCTTTCTTACAGTCCATCATACCAGCTCCTGTCATATCTCTTAGCTTCTTTACGTCAGAAGCTGAAATTTTCACATCACTCATTTTTGATGATATTTTTATTGTTTAATAATATATTTTAGTGCTCTAGCAACCTATGTCACTAAAGGCACCGATAGAATACCGAAGTATATTACTTAGCTTCGGTCTTCTCTGGCGCAGGCGCAGCCTTGGCATTTTTACGCTCTTCTAATCCTTCCTTGATTTGCGACACTAAATAATCAGTAATAATTTTTACTGATTTAGAAGCATCATCATTTGCTGGAATAGCAAAATCAACTTTACCAGGATCAGAATTTGTATCTACCATAGCGAAAGTCTTCAAACCTAATTTCTTAGACTCTGCGATAGCGATATGCTCATGGTGGATATCTACAACGAAGACAGCTTGCGGCAATCTGTTGATATTAGCGATACCACCTAGTACTTTTTCTAGCTTATTACGCTCTCTTGTCAAAGTTAGTCTCTCTTTCTTAGTGATACTTGAGAGGCTACCATCAGCCAACATCTTATCGATATTGTTCATCTTTTTTACAGACTTTCTGATCGTAGAGAAGTTAGTCATCATTCCTCCTAACCATCTGTCAGTAACGTGAGGCATGTTCACAGATTCAGCAGCTTTTGCTACGATATCTTTAGCCTGTTTTTTGGTTGCGACGAATAATATTTTCTTACCAGATTTAGCCATTTGTTTCATAGCCATTCCAGTTGCTTGTAAGCCTGCTGACGTCTTATTAAGATCGATGATATGGATTCCTCTCTTTTCCATAAAGATATTTGGAAGCATCTTTGGATTCCATTTTCTCTTCATGTGTCCATAGTGTACACCCGCGTCTAGAAGTTCTTTATATGTAGGTAACTGAGTACTCATTTTTATAAAAATTGATAGTTGATAAAATAAAGAAGATTAACGTTTTGAGAATTGGAAACTCTTTCTCGCCTTTGGCTTTCCGAATTTCTTTCTTTCCACGACTCTCGCATCTCTTGTAAGGAATTTCTTCGCTTTGAGAGGAGATTTGAAATCTTCATTAACTTTCACAAGTGATCTAGAGATCGCTAGTCTTATCGCTTCCGCTTGACCTTTGAATCCGCCACCTTTTACATTTACTTTTACGTCATAGACATCAGCTACTTCGATTGTAGTAAGAGGATCAGTTACTTTCATTTGTATATCTGGCATTGGGAAGTAATCTTTAAGATCTTTACCGTTGATGGTAATTTTTCCTGAGCCATTCATTAGATAGACTCTTGCTACAGATGCCTTTCTACGACCTATGCTATTTATCATTTCCATAATGCTATTAGAATTTAAGTTCAGTAGGTTGTTGAGCTGTATGTGGATGATCTGATCCTTCATACAAGAATAATTTTTTGATCATAGCTCTTCCTAGTTTTGTTTTAGGAAGCATTCCTCTCACTGCCATTTCCATGATTCTGAGTGGCTTCTTATCCATGATTTCTTGTGCTGTTGCAGATTTCTGACCACCTGGGTAGCCACTGTAAGTAAGATATGTCTTGTTGTCTATCTTAGTTCCAGTAAATCTGATCTTGCCAGCATTGAGAACGATTACATAGTCTCCTGTATCCACGTGTGGTGTATAGTTAGGCTTATGCTTACCCCTCAACACAGTAGCGATTCGCGAAGCGATCCGTCCTACTGTTTGTCCTTCAGCATCTACAACATGCCATTTCTGATTGGCTGTGGCTTTGTTTGCTGATACCGTTTTATAACTTAGTGTATCCACTTTATTAGGTATTATATTATTAAATAAAATTATTGCTTTTTCTAAGCGACTGCAAAGGTAGCGTATAATTTATTGCTGTGCAACCTTTTTGATAGTTATTTAAGATTGATTGTTTTGTAACTCGCTGATAAACAGTAAAAATATCGCACATTTATTTTAGAAGGTGCTCTTATTAACGTTGGTGCTCGTAAATAATGTCTCGTTTTTAGAACCTGTTTATCAATTCTAGCTTTGTTGTTCGGTAAAACTATTGTTTGTGATTTGTGATAGGTCGACTTACAGTATATTGTTGCCTAAATTGGATACTTATTATAGGGAGGTAGTCGCTATTTTCTTCTTAAATCTAGTGTTTTTGGATGATTTGTAAGAGTAGTTTAGATAGCGTATGTATATGATAGATTGTAGGTTTTGTGTATCGATAATATCATTACTAATTTCGTTGGTGTGCATTGTCCGCTTGCATTCACTGGTTTCTGATGAGATCCGTTTGCTTTAATGCGGTACTGTGGCTTGCTTTGGGAGGATGGATTTGGAAAGAGGCATAGGCTTTTGGGTTCGTGTGCTAAAAGATTAATTTCTGTCAATATTTGTATTTCATCTAATTTTTTTGCGATGATGTATGATTAAGTAGCGGAAGCCAACCAATGACAAAAAGAAATACGTCCAGAGGCGAATAATTGGTAGCATATGGTATCTTAAAGTTTTGTAACCAATTTTCAATTACACCATTTACATAAATCACTGACGCAATGAAATCACTATTTACATTTGTAATCCTTTTTTATACATCTATTATTTTTTGTCAAGACCAGGTATGGTATATTTCTGATCTTGGTAGGAATGTCAACCTAGTGCAGACAGATGATGGCGCCGTACTCGTCTCTGATGCGAGTAGTCTGCGATCTATAAGCCCGACCAACGGAGAAGTGCTATGGTCCGTTACAGATGTCAAAGATATCGATGAATTGGTTTTGATGAATGATTACCCATATCTACAAAATACAGGTAAGAATTATTCGATCATTGACAGTAGAGATGGGAGCGTGATAAGTCACCATCCTGAACGAACTAGCATCGAAAGCATGGTTGAGCTCTACGAGCAGAATGCTTTGTTGTTTAATCTGAAGTCTGGTAAGGCTGATGTAATCGAGCTTCTTGATCTGAAGACCAATAAATTATGGAGTACTAAGATAGCGGATAAAGTCAGTAGCGGTGGATTGTTGTCTGCCTATACATCCCCAGTTCCAGTAGTCAATACGACTGGTCAAATGGTAGTATTCAGAAAAAAAGAATTCTACATCATTGATAGGGAGTCTGGGAAGGTCATTAATTCTATAGATCTAGATAAAAACTATGATATCCTAAGTATCAGTCCTGATCAAAGTACATTTCTGATTCAATGGGATAAGAAAATGCTAAGGGCATATAGTACTGAATCAGGGAAGCTACTGTGGGAGGTCAAGAATAGAAAGAGAAATTTACAGGTGTTACCTGCAGGAGATGACCAATGGGCAGTTATCAATGATGAAGACTATGTAATCTACAGTATGACTCTCGGTGAGATCATTAAAGAAGATGAGTGGAAAGATGAACCTGAATTTTTGCAAGTAATTGACAATAAACTGTATGCAGGTATCAAGAAACAAATATGCGAACTCGATCCCACAGACCTTACTATCCTCAGAAGTAAAACATTTGATGATGATGTGAAATCACTAGAGCAAGTCGGGACGACGTTCTTTTTGAACACCAAAAAATACAACAACGAAATAGAATTACAAGACTTCGAACTGAGATATCCATACAAGAATAAGTTACCTAGGGAAATTGAGAATATGGTTATTGCAGGTGATAATACCATTTATATTTATGGTTTTGGAGCGCAGAAAGAACTCATGCTAATAGATCGTAAAGGAGCGGAAATTTGGGACTATAAAACGACGAGCCTAGAAGCTCCTTCTGTTGACATAGTGAATAATGATAAAGTTCTTCTAATTTCTGATTCAAAAATAGCCATGCTTAATCTGAGTGATGGAAAAAGTTTCTGGAAGAAAAGTATTAGCATAAAACCTGGTTTCGCATATGCGCTCAATGACAAAAGTCAAAAACTTGGTATATATAATGATAAACGAGGTGGATATATCGATTTGAAATCAGCTGAGATAGTGATGTTTGAGGAAAAGGTGAAGTTTAAAGATTTTGATAGCAATGTAATGAGCCCAACGATCGCTATGTTATCTGAAGGTCTATACCTTAAAGGATCAAATAGTATCGCTTTCTATGACATGGACGGGAATTTGAAGTATAATCATCACTACAAAAAATCTGATAACGATTCGGGTTTACTGAAGGTGGCTAATTTTGCTGTAACAGCTGGCGCCATCGCTTCAGGAAATGCAGGGTCTGTTATTACTGTGAGTAATGCAAATACAGGAGAAGTACTGCACAAAGGTGGAATGGTCGATGACCTAGAAAATAGTTATGCTTACTCCAATCAGATGAAAACAAAGAGGCAGCGTCTGGCGAATAGAGGTTCACTCGCAATTCCGTATGTATTTACTAAATTGGAAAATGGAGATAGAGGCTTGGTGTTTTTCGACATCGTATCAGGAGACGAAATCTATGAAATAGCTACAAAAGAAAAGCAGCCACTCTACATAATGGACGATTATGAAGGGTTCTTATATTACTACGATACCAAGGCAAACGAGATCCGTGCATACAAGTTGAGGTAACAGATGTAATCTAAAAGTCTGGCTTTGCATACAGTGACATGGCTTCGTTCGTTATGGGATGCCGAAATTCTATGCGCTCTGCATGTAGATACAACCGGTCTTGTCTAACACCATAAAGGTCATCCCCTACTATGGCGAGATGAAGGCCTAGAGGGTGGGCAGCATGCACTCGGAGTTGATGGGTACGTCCTGTCTGAGGATAGAGCATGATCCTTGTTGTTTTGTTTTTTCTTTGTGAGATTTGATAGTGTGTGATTGCTGGTTTGCCGTGATCATAGCAGACCAGTTGTTTGGGGCGATCATCCAGATCTAGCCTCAGCGGGAGATCTATAGTCCCATTTTCATTCTGCAAGTATCCATCGAGTAATGCTACGTACGTTTTCTTGACAGATCTATCTAGAAACTGCTGTTGTAGTTTTTTGTGTGCGTCCTTGTTTTTTGCGAATATCATGATTCCAGAGGTTGACATATCGAGTCTATGCACAACCATGGGGCCTTTATATTCTGGAAATTTCTCAGCCAGCCGAGTAGCTACGGAGTCTTTGATCACAATACCAGGAACTGAGAGAAATTCTGCGGGCTTATTGATAGCGATGAGGTAATCATCTTCGTAGACGGTCTCGATAGTTTTGCCGATGGCAGGATTTACCAATAAAGGATTCTCATCTACTGACAATCCTACGAGCATGTGTCCTAGGATAGGTTCACATTTTGGCTTACACGAAGGGTAGTAATTTTTGTGTTTGCGGATGGCTGATCGAGGAGATTTTCCCCACCAGAATTCTGCCATAGTGATCGGTTGGAGATTATGAAGGTATGCATATTGCAGTAGTTTGGGCGCTGCACATTCTCCTGCACCCGCCTTTGAAGGCGTCTCTTTGAATATGTCATTGAGTGTCTTGATGTCCTTGTTGGCATTGAGGAATTTATAATTGTCAAACAGTCTTCTTTGTAGACCTGCAGAATGTGCGGCACGCTTTGTCTTTAGTTTGTCGATTTCTTCCTTGTATACATTGAGGTCTAGGAGATTTTTTTCATTTCTATGATTCCAGTGACGCCTCATGTTTTTGAGTAGGATCCCACTTTGTAGGCTCTGCTCGGATAGCTGTTCATCTAGCTGCTCATAAGCTGCAGGTGAAAGTGTGTGCTTCGCTTCTTTTCTTATTTGCTTGCGATCAGCTTTTTCAATTCTAGCTTTCGCTTTTTGATTTTTTATACACTGAATGCCTTCTTGTAAGTCTGCTTTATATTTTGCGAGTACAGATTGATATGCAGGTGCAGCTTCTAGTTTTTTAACTTGATTTTGTAATACGTTAAAAGCTTTCATCCCTTCCAGAAAAAAATCACCTTCCTCTAGCATGTCAAACACAGGAGGTACAAACCTACTATGATGATTGCTATCCGCTAGCTTACCAGAAAATGCGGATAGATATCCTATTTCATCTTGTTCATTTCTGACCACTAGGACACCAAACATCTTTCCGATGCTATAGCTTTTTTGATCGTTCTCATCACCAAAGTCATGGGCCCACTCCTGTTGTGTTGTAATGTGGGCTTGCAATTCTTCGGCTGCCAATACACTGAGTGGATGCGGATCGTAGTAGAATGGGAAAGTAAATTTTTCGGGAGCAGCTATATTGGATATATCCGTCTTGAAATATGTAAAATGTGTCATAAGTAAGATAGGAGCATAGTAGTAGAAGTAAGTGCAATAGCCGCTAAGGGGATACGATATCTAGAGGATTGACCGCGGTATTATTTTTTAATATTTCGTAGTGTAGGTGCGGAGCCATACTCAGTCCAGTAGTTCCGACGGTGCCTATTCTAGAACCTTGCACTACAGCCTGATCCTTAGTCACTGATATCGCATCAAGATGATTGTAACGAGTAGCATATGACGGATTATGGTTTATGATGATGTACTTGCCGTGTGATCGATTATATCCTGTTTCTGATATACAGCCGCCACCAGTTGCATACACTATTGTGCCCTTAGGGGCAGTTATGTCGATGCCTTTGTGAAATTTTGTAGTAGTGTAGATTGGGTGTTTCACGATACCATATCCAGCTGAAATATTTAGCGTTTGATCAGCAAGTGGCCATCCTTCTGGTGCCGTTTCAGTCTGTTTTTGACAATTATTGGTTTCGCTGGAAGCCGGTTTTTTCACAAAGACCGTACCTATTGCAAAAAGCATAACAATCATTAAAAGTATGATTATCAGTTTTTTTGTTGAAGGTTGTTTTTTATCGATCTTCTGTAAGTCAGCATGAGCGATTTTCTGATATGTTTCTCTGATCGCGATTGGATATGGAGTTCCAAGTGCTACAGATGATTCTATTTCGATCAGATAGTGATCTGTCATCTCTTCAATTATGGTCTCCTTATTTACACCAGACATCTTTATCAGATCCTGAATAGTATTGATTACCTCAGAGGCATGTTTCATGCAGATGGCTTTAATAGTAGAGATAGTTGATCTGTAAACTTCGATAGTAGATCTATTTGGATATTCACATCATTTATAGAACTGTCATTGATCGCATAATATTTTCTAACTCGACCATTTACTTTTTCTTTGGTAGCCAAAATGTATCCATCTTTTTCTAATCGGTGAAGAGTAGGGTAGATTGCACCTTCTGTCAATACAATACCGTCGTTGGTTCTTACTTTTGTGAGTTGGCAGATTTCATAACCGTACATTCTACCATGATCTCTAAGGAGAGCTAGTACGATCGTAGTGAGTGTGCCGCTGAGGAACTTTTTCTTTACCATTGGTTTGTTTGGAATTATCGTATCATCAGAGTCTGACCGATCCGTAATATTGAACTTCTATTGATGGAATTGAGACTGCATATTTCAGATACTCTGAGGCTATAGTCTCGTGACAGTTTATAGAGTGTATCTCCTTTTTTTATCTTATGAAATTTTGGTTCCTTTTCTTGACACTCGTGCGCATACGCTTCAGTAGTTATGGGTTCGAATTTACTTTTTCGATAAGAACTATGCATTCTAGGGCTCTTCCATTTGTTTGTGACCCATAACTCTCTGTCTCGTATAGTTCTACTACCATCAAAATTAAATATATACTCTGGATGCACGCAGACTCCTTGATATCTTACTTCTAAGTGTAGGTGACTACCTCTACTTGCTCCAGTATTCCCACCGAAGCCAATTATAGCTCCTTCTTCTATGACATCATTCGTCTTCACGGTATATGCTGATAGGTGCGCATATACAGTCTCTACATCATTAGCATGACGTACTACAACAGTCTTGCCATGCCCTCTACTGTATCCTACAAACCTCACCTTTCCAGGCAGCACTGATCTCACAAAATCTCCTGTAACAAGATCGATGTCTAATCCTCTATGTGGTCCTCTTCTTCGATTTCCAAATCTTGAGGTCACAACAATCTTTCCGTCTATCGGATGTGTGAACGTTGTTTGATTGAACGCTAGTCGAAATGGCGTACTTAGGACGACATCTTTGTATGGATTGATTTTATCGCAATGCCAATAATCGTGAGAATGTGGGTGATCTTCTGATGATCCATTAGGCGTATCCGCTTCACATAAGATAGTGTATTCCCCCTGGCTAATAAATTCTCCATTAGTTTCATTTCGATATGCTACTCGCCCGTCGAGCATTGTCTTTTCAAAGAAATCATCTGATGTTGGTACTTGCTGTTCTGCATCTTGTGCGTGAGAGTCTATATTAGCGCATGCGACAAGCATCATAATTGCCATAATATATCTACTTGCGGATCGAAATTGCAAAGTGCTTTTATTTTTTGTTATCATATTCTGTACTTAAAATTCCAAATATACCTAGTTAGGATAATGAACTATACTTTCTTCGATCAAACAATAATTCTAATAGAACTATTTTGATATTCACTCATGAGCTAAGACAAGCGTAGAACTTAAATCAACCGATTCGATGTTGATTTTTACATTTTTTATTCCTCTCTTTTGTATAACGGAACTACTTATTTTTCTGTTAATCGACAGCGAAGATACATAAAAGTCTTAGGTATAAAAAGAGATGGATTTTGTTAACATTATTTTTAGAATCTTTAGCATAGAACCTATTAAGAAATATGTATTCAAATGACAATTAAGTAAAATTTGTAAGCGACTTTGCTACAGGAGGATCGGGTGATGTTAGTACTATGGACGGCTATAAATGAGTGACCTGGAAGCGAATAGTAAAAAAATAAAAATCTTGAATTACGAAAGGATGCGTTGTCAAGTTGTCGTATTTATCGTTTGTAATTATATCACTTGCGATTAATAATTTGGGGTTAATTTGGTAGTAGTGACGATTAAGAACGTAAATGCTATAAGCTCAAAAAGTGCAATGTAAAGGCAGTAAGTGACCTGCATGACAATGATGGGTTTATCCAGAGATTAGCTTGTCGATTGTTGTTTCATCTTTTCTTAACGCTTTGTAAAATTGTGATTGTACCCTTGGTCGATAATCCCCTCGGCTAAATTTTCTGTTTTTCATGTCAGGGTACGTTCTATTGGATACAAAGATATAAATAAGGTTTTCTTCGGGATCAGCAAAAGCTGCGATTCCAGTAAATCCTAGATGCCCGAAGGTGGAGTCAGAAGCTAATTCAGACATGTTTTCTGCCTTTTTTGGATTTAGTTCTTTCATATCCCAGCCTAGGCCTCTCCGTGTACTTTTATGATATCGTGTTGTAAATAATTTTACAGTTTCCGGCTCGATAAATCGGGTGCCCCCGTAGGTTCCTCCATTGAGAATCATTTGGTAGATTACCGCTAATTCACCTGCATTGCTAAATAGGCCAGCATGGCCACTGACACCTCCTAGCATGGCTGCACCCATGTCATGCACATGCCCTTGGACGGTTTGATTTCTGAAGTAGGTGTCATGTTCAGATGGAGCTATTTCTTGTAAAGGGTGTTTTTGAAGGGGTTTGTACCCAGTTCTACGCAGCCCTAGCGGATCATAGAATTTCTCTTGAGCATATTGATCGATCGGTATACCAGTGATGTTTTTGATAGATTCATGCATTAGATAAAAACCTAGATCAGAATATCGATACCCTTCTTTTTCTCTTAGTTCACTTCCTAATATTCTGCTCCAGATACTATCTCTATAATCGGTCCGCATAAACAAATTGTTGGCTACGGCAATAGAGTAGCCAGGTTTAAGGGTTTTACTGTAATACTTAGGTTTGGGTTTGCTGTATCTAGATTTTTTTTCGACGGTAGGTTTGTAGAATGGAATCCAGCCTGCTAGTCTTGCATGATGTGCGAGTACATCTCTGACAATAATATTTCCTTTGTCGCAGGTGTCCGCTTCTGGAATATATCTGTCGATGGGTGCGTTTAGATCCAGTCTGTTTTCATCATAGAGCTTCATCAGGGAAATGGTAGAAGCGCAAGTTTTTGTTACCGATGCTACATCATATATGTCATTGTTGTCTACCGCACGCGCTCTATCATATGCAAAGTTTCCATAAGCCCGCTGAAAAATGATCTTGCCATCTTTAGCGGCCAGTATTTGACAACCAGGAGCTGCTTTCTTGCTGATCATTTCATTGATGATCGTATCTATTTTTACGAGTGCTTCAGATGACATGCCGACGCGCTCCGGTATCGAATATCCAAGGCGACCAAGTGTCTCTCGGTAGATACCTGTCCCATATTTGTATTTGGCGGATGCTGTGATTGGTAATTTTCCTTTGATTGTAAATGCTCCAAATATTGATTGTGCAGCAAGACTTTGGGTGATAGCATCTTCTTCATATGCGACGATCACATTTGAGAATTCATCAAAATACTTCAGCGCATACGGACTCCCAAAAAGGACAACTATCAACTTGTGCTCTCGATTAATAATCTTCAGGAAATCGAGGTCTTCTTGAGATAGTCCGAAGTTTTTGGAAGCGTACTTGCTCATGCTGTGGATTCCAGCGATTACATAATCTGAATCTGTGATTCGTGAGAGGATCTTTCTTCGTTGTTCTGCCGTAGCATTCTTTGGTAACATGTTGTGTTTTGACGTAACATAATAGTCGAGCCTAGTTTGCATTTCGGTTTTGAATGCTGATCCAACTGCTATTGATGAAAATTTTACGTCATTTAGTTTTTTGATTGGAACGATTTGATCGTCATCTACTGCGAGAGTTATGGCATTTTCGATTAGGCGCTCCTTGAGTGCTATAGACTTATTATCATTCAGGTCTTTTAGTACATTAGTAGTAGATAGCGGTTGATAATTGCTAAGTCCTACTTCGTATTTTGCTTTCAGTATTCGTCTTACACTAGCATCTAGTCGTTTTTGCGGGATGGATTTGTCAAGGATCCCGTTTTTGATCGCGTTGAATCCAGCTTCAAGATTCTCTGGGAGTAAAATGATATCATTTCCAGCTAAGAAGGCCTCCTTGTCAGCATCGCCAGGGCCAAAATGTTTCGTTACGCCTTTCATTTCCATTGCATCTGTGAAGATTAGCCCATTGAATGATAGCTCATTTCTTAGAATGGTGGTCACGGCGTTGTAGGACAGGGTGGTGGGCCTATTTGGTCTGTTGTCGAATGCTGGTATGTTAAGGTGGGCAACCATCACACTTCCAATTCCTTCCTGGATCAATGATCGAAATGGCATCAACTCTATGCTGTCGAGTCGACTTCTGTCATGTGTGATTATTGGCAGGTCGTAATGACTGTCTGCGTCAGTATCTCCATGTCCGGGAAAATGTTTCGCACACGCCATTATTCCATTTTCCTGCATTCCCTTCATGTAGGCATAGCTTTTGGCAGCTACGTTGTATTTATCTTCACCAAAGGACCGATTGTTGATCACTGGATTATTGGGGTTGTTATTAACATCCACTACAGGAGCAAAATTGACATGTAGTCCTACACGTTTACAATGTTCTGCGATGTGTGTTCCCATTTCATAGATAAGATTATTGTCTTGAATCGCACCTAGTGTGAGTGCTCTAGGGAAACTTACAGTTTGTTTTGGGTATCTCATTCCGAGGCCCCACTCACCATCAATAGAAGTGAGCAGTGGAATTTTTGACTTTGCTTGATATTTATTTTGAAGAGTCGTCAAATGTTCAGGGCCTCCTTGAAAGAAGCAGATACCTCCCACCTTATATTTGTCGATATAGGACATGATCTTTTTTGACTCTGCAGGATCTTGTTTGGTAGATGATCTAATGGTAAACAGTTGACCTACTTTTTCATCCAGGGACATGGTATTGTAAATATTATCAATCCATAGTTCCTCTGCAGTCTGTCCAAAAAGACTAGGGGTCATCAGTAGATAGAGTAGAGTTATAGTATAACGCATATGTGTAGTTATTGTCATTTTCTTTTTGTGAGCGTTTAGATTCACTAATAGTTACCTTTTGTTTAGTGCCTTGGGGTCTATTTCTACAGCTTTTTGAAGCATTATTCGTGATGTTTCTTCATCGCCGTAGTATTGGTAAGCCATCCCTAAATTAACGAATGCACCAGCATTCTCAGGTTGCATTTCAGTAACTTTTGTGAAATATTTAATGGATTCGATATGATCACCAGCCATTCCATAAGTGATGCCCATAAGCCTGTATGTATCAGGGTCGCGATCAGATAATTGCAGTGATTGCTTGAGGTATCGTTTTGCTTTTTCGAGATCATTTTGCTTTTCTCCTGCATATCTACCAGCATCACGATATGCTACCGCAAGGTTGTTTTCAGCTTCTTTGTAGCCAGGCGCTATATTGAGAGTCCGTTCATAAGATTTTACAGCCTTTTCATACTCTTTTTGATAGAAATATGAGTTGCCTAGTAGCATAGAGGCATTCTTATAATTAGGATGTATTTCTAAAGCTTGCTTAAGATATACCGTCGCTTGAGTAAGCATCTGGGATCTTTTGGAATCGTTGGACTCCTTCATAGATTCTGTTAGGAGTGCACCACCTGCGGCATTGAGGACTTTTGCACTTTGCGAGGATGTTTTGACATCAGTTGAAAAAAGGGTGAAGTCACTTTTCCAAACTTGATTTCGCGAGATCGTCTTGATACTAAAGAGTAATATCATTAACCCCAGTAAGAATACAAAACTGCCTTTTCGGGTTAAGAATTTCCAAGCCAAGAAGGGAACCAATAGTGCGAATCCTAGCGATGGCATGAACATGAACCGCTCTGACATATTTGTCCCGATAGGAAATACGATATTGGACACAATAGATGTGGTCACTATAAAATACAAGATACAAAAACTGATTATTGACCTATTCTTGAGTCCAACGATTGCTATAATACCTAAAAGTATGTAACTCAATAGACTCACCCAGACCGAAATATCTGACCAGGTCATAACTCCAATGTGTCTTGGGTAATAGTCATGAGTCAACGGATGAGGAAATATCAAAAGTTGTAGATATTTACCAAGCGTATAGATTATTGTAGCGGATTTTTCACCAAAAGAAAAAGGCACATAGTTTCCATTTTCGATTTTTATGAAAGGATTATTCATCAATTCCATCGGCGTACCTCCAAAATCGAATCCTAGAATGCTCGATCGTATAATGATAAAGCCCACTGCTGCGAGGCCGACGGCACCCATTACGATGCCGATTTTTTTTAAGTGATTAGGTCTAAAACAATAGATAGATAGCGGTATCACTGCAAGGAAAGTAATTGTAGTCTCCTTCGCAAACAGACCAACAAAAAAACAAAGGCCACACAAGAGTATATTTCTTGATGCGGACGTATCCACATACTTGAAAGCATAATATAGTGACAATATTGCTCCAAGCATACTGATGATTTCATCTCTACCCTTGATATTTGCAACAGCTTCTGTATGCAGCGGGTGTGTCGCAAAGATCAACGAAGCAAACAGGACAAATAGAAGGAAACCATCTTGAGATTTCCAGTGAGGGCTGAGCATGGTAAGTAGCAGATGGTAGATCATCATGCATAGCAGCGCGTACCACAAGACATTCATCAAGTGACCTAGAAATGGATTGTTGGCAGATATTTGATGTTCTAAGGCAAACATGATGGGAGTCAGTGGTCTATATCTTCCTCCAGATACCAGCTTGGCTTTACCTTCTGTTTTGAAAAATCCATAAAAGGTGTCATTATTTAATAGACCAGGTATACCGGCAAGCCCCTCTTGCGTGAACATATTGTCAGTGATCACGATCGCATCATCTTGTGTATATCCATGCGACAGAGTATTGGCATATATCCCGATGGCAAACGAAAAAACCAGTAATGGGAACCACCTTTGCCAAGGTGCAGAAGTACCTACATTGATATTTAGTTTTTTTACTGATTTATGGATATTACCTTTTGACATAGAGCGAAGTTACAAATTATCTTTTATTGTAATGTATAAATAGAAATATCTGTACCTGTCGTAAATCAGAATGCAATGGAATGTAGGATTTTGTAACGTTTTTATATATTTAACACAATTATGGATCGAGATTTCGTTACAAAACCAAAGAAGAGAGTAGTTTGTGCAGTGCAATCTTCTGTAAATCTAAAAATGGAATTCAATTTGAAATTAAGTCGTACAATGATCAGGTATGTTTTTAAGCTGCTGTGTATATTCACATGTGTCTTATGTTTTAGCACTATGGATGCTCAGCAGGTCAAATCAAGATCTGATATTGACAAAAAGACACTGAAAAAATATAAAGAGGCGATATCTGAAGGTCGCAAGAAGAACTACACTAAAAGTCTCAGGCTATATGAAAAAGTTTTGAAAAAGTATCCTGAGTTTATAGATGCTCAATTGCGCCAGGCTGGTATGCTACACAATATGAAGCAATACGAAGCTTCAGCAGTCGCCTTTGGTAAAGCGATAGCAATGGCACCTGAGTATGATCCTCAGATGTACTACTCCTTGGCAATCGTCAATAATGATCTCAAGAAATATGATCTAGCGGCAAGGAATTTTCAGTTTTATGTGGATCGAAGCACAGATAGAGAGCGGTCAGTTAGAGCTGCGGACCTTCGTGATAGAGCGGCATTTGCTCATGAGTCCATCCATAATCCCGTGCCATTTGATCCTAAGAAAATGGAAGGAGGAATCAATACTATGGATAGCGAATACATACCTCTGGTAAATCTTGAAGGTGATCGGTTGATATTTACCAGAAGGGTAGATGGGCAGGAGGATTTCTATATTTCAGAGATAGCTGATGGTAAGTCAGTCAGGGTCGCGGCAATCGATGGACTAAATACTCCTCAAAACGAAGGTGTACATACCATCTCTTCAGATGGGAAATTGATGATATTTACTGCTTGTGATCGACGTAAGACCGGTATAGGGTCTTGTGATCTGTATTATGCTCGGCTAGATAGTAAATATTGGACGATCCCTAGTAATATGGGTAAGGTAGTCAATTCCATCAGCTGGGATGCGCAACCTAGTCTATCTGCAGACGGGAAGAAGTTGTTTTTTAGTAGTAATCGGCAGGGAGGTTATGGTGGCAATGATATTTGGATGAGCTCACGGACTGATACTTCAGGTTGGACATATCCAGTGCTTTTGCCAGAAGTCATCAATACAACAGGAAATGAGGAGTCTCCTTTCATCCATCCCGATGGTCACACCTTGTATTTTAGATCCAACAAGCATATAGGTATGGGAGGGTTCGATATCTTTTATTCTAGGTATGTGGATAGTACTTCTACTTGGTCCCCCGCTGCAAATATTGGATATCCAATTAATACGGAAGGAGACGAAGGTGCCATGTCTGTTTCTCTAGATGGTGCAACGGCGTATTTTGCCTCTGATATGGAGTATGTGGACGATCTAGCAAATGCGAATTTAGACATTTATACTTTTGAATTGTACCCGGAAGCAAGACCGATGTTGACTACATTTATTAAAGCTAGAGTAACCGATGCTGTAACAGGTTTACCGATCGAGGCGAGATATAGGATTCAAGTATTAACAGAGCAGTTAGAACCAGTAACAGGAGCAGCTGATCGCAATGGAGAATTTATTAATAGTTTGCCTACGAATAGAGATTACGCTTTATTTGTAGAAGCGAATGGATATTTTCATTATTCAGAACATTTTGACTTGCAAGGTATACAGGATTTGTTAGATCCATACCGACTTGAAATTGTAATGAAACCAGTCCCCGATATTGCCGATAGGGTAGAGGAAGAAAGTAAACCTATCATCTTGAATAATATATTTTTCGAATCGGGTAGCGCTGTATTGAGTGCCTCATCATCGTTTGAGATTGCTGCACTTGCAGAGGATCTGACTCAAAATAGGATGTTAAAAGTCAAGATTTTAGGCCATACTGATAATGTAGGCGATGAATATAATAATCAAAAGTTGTCTGAGGATCGAGCAAAATCAGTAGCGGAGGCACTAATAGCCAGGGGAGTAGATCGCACTAGAGTCTCGTACATTGGATTTGGAGAAAGTAAACCTATATCAGAGAATGATTCGGCTGCGGGAAGAGGGAAAAACCGTAGAACAGAATTTATCTTGGTACGTTAATTTATGGTATGTTATAAATTGAAGGAACGAATGAAAATGATTAAGAACAGTTGCGCGTTATCTTAAATGTAGTAAAAGTGGTATAAATCACTGTCGGTATTGCTCCTTTTTGGTGAAATTTTCGGAGCTTTTCGAAATAAGAATGATCACTTTTTAGTTCCACAGAATAGAAAATATGAAGTTGAAGACACACATGTATTTATTATTGTTGGCTTTTATGCCATTAGTTCAATCTTGTTCTGAAACATTGGATCCACGTTTTTTCGTCACTGTAGAACGGGATTTTGATATTCCAACTAATCTAAACACACTAGAAACTCATTTTTTTCAACTCAAGAATGTGCCTGTTTTGTTAGATCAAAATCTCGATCTCTATAATTTGACTCAAGATGATATTGTGAGTATTAATCCTGGTGATGCTACTATATCTACTACTTTTGGCAATACTGATTTGACATTTATACAATCAGTGGAAGTCTATGCTATCTCTAGACTAGACAATTCTAGGAGGCAGAGAATATTTCATAGCAATGAGCCCGATTTTACCAATCGATCTAGTTTGACCCTTTTTAATTCTTTTGTGGATATCAAAGATATATTGAAAGAAGGTCTGATAGACATGGAGGTTAGGATTAAAACAAGAACTTTCGTACCAGGAAATGTCGATGCTAGGTTGACATTTAACTACGGAGTATTTGATCAAGAATAGTATGGCGAAATATTATAAATATATGGTTGAGTGCCAGTTTGAGGCGTTTAATAGAGAGATGAATAATCTGATCCCGAAGCAAAGGGAAATGGTCGATAAACTATTC
Organism: Herpochondria borealis; assembly: GCA_032274145.1. NCBI lineage: Eukaryota > Rhodophyta > Florideophyceae > Ceramiales > Ceramiaceae > Herpochondria > Herpochondria borealis. The sequence continues at coordinate 23,508 of JAVCKV010035391.1, read as the reverse complement.
GACCTTGGGGTACTAATTACCTACACCTTGGCTGCCGATAGGTCAAGGTTGTGGATTGTAATCCAAGCGGATAGTGAGAGTGAGTTGTTGTCGTATATAGAATCTCTTCCGATGACAAAATGGAGTCAGTACACTTACAGTGAGATAGTATTTCATGATTCTATTCAATTTACACCCACCATTTCTTTGAACTGAATAAAGTTGACTAATTGATCCATAGACTGGCAATACTGAACCCAAACGGCAACGTAATATTCTAAAAAGTCCTTTTGAGCCTAGTTCAAAAAAGGTACATTCTATGGATCTGAGATAGATTACTTATCTTCGCATGAGTTTCCCAAAGTGTATTGTAGACTAATATAAACTGAGCAGCGGTTAGGTACAATTTTGTTTTTTCGATATGATATATTCAATATGAAAGCAAAATCAGTAAGCCGAGGTGCGACAATACTTGACGTTGTATGAGAATATCTTCATTAATTTTATCGATATGCTTTTTGATTGCATTGGTGATCACCACCAATGTCAGTGGTCAGATTGACTTGGACTCAACGTATCGAATCTCAGAACTAGAAGATCTCTTGATTGAAGCGCAAAAAAGGAAGGACAAAGGAGATCTAGCGGCAATTTATTTTTTGATGGCAGAGTTTGAAGCCAGCAACAATGAAATGTCAGGCAATTCCTTTCGATTTTACTCTAATGCTAGCGACTACTATAATATACTCAAGGACAGTACAATGATTGCTAGGATCGATAAAGCGATAGGGCTGGAGTATCTAAAATCTGGTTATTATCAAGATGCTAAAAAATCGTTTGATAAAGCACTCGTATATTTCAGGCGTACAGGGGATCTCAAAAACGAAACGTACGTTACATATTTCATTAGTCAACTGTATAGAGATAAAGTTGATCCTGAAATGGAGTTGCAATTTCTAAATCGCGCGATTGAACTCAATAAAACGCTGCAAGACTCTCTGCTTCTTGTAGAGTTTTTGATACACAAAATCGGATCTTACGAAACACTCAATGAGCTAGATAGTGCGGAGATGATCGCGATCAGTACAGTCAAGTTAAGTAGTAAGATTAACGACGATGAGGCGATGAGCAAAAGTCTCTATCATCTAGGTATGATCAATAAGCGTCGAAAAAAGCTTGATCGCGCGATCAAATACATGAGAGAAGCTGAATCGTTTGCGTCTACCAGGCCATTCAATAAGCACAGAAGGATGCTCTATCGCCAAATGGCAAATATATATGAGAAATTTGATGATTTTGAGAATGCTTACAGCTATTCTAAAAAGTATAGCGTACTCAATGATTCTATACTTAGTAAGTCTAGAATCGATTCTCAAAACAAGTTTGCTATCTACTATAAAGCCGATGAAACTGCGGCGGATGCCAAGAAATTAGAAAAAGATGTAGAGTCAATTGAAGAAAAAAACAGACAGCAAAGGGAAGCCATGTATCTCCTGACCGCTGGGCTATTGATGCTTCTAGCGCTGCTATATTACATTATTAATTTTTATAGACAAAGAATCAAAGCTGAGGAAATAATAAACGGGCAGAAACAAGAGATAAGTGGGCAAAAAATTAGAGAGTTGGAGGACAATATTAAGATATCAAGTATGCAGTCGATGCTAGAAGGACAGGAGATTGAACGAGAGCGGATTTCCAAAGATCTGCATGATAGTCTCGGTGGACTGCTGAGTACAATCAAACTTCAGTTTGACAGTGTACAAGCGAAAGTAGAAGATATTGGAGAACTCAGAGAGTACAAATCTGCCAATAGTATGCTAGATACTGCAGTGCAAGAGGTAAGATCAATATCACAAAACCTCCAGCCAGGAGCATTGACAGAGTTGGGACTAATTCCAGCTCTTAAGGATCTATTTAATCGATTTGATGAGGATATATATCCAGAAATTGATTTTCAGTTTTATAATATTCCTACTGAGATACCCACAATGATATCTTTGTCAATCTATCGCGTCATACAAGAATTGCTATATAATACGATAAAGCACGCCGAAGCATCGGATATATTAATTCAAATTAATACCGAAGATGATGAACTGGTGATCCAATTCGAAGATGATGGCCTCGGTTACGATCCCGAAAATTTGATTAGAAAAGGAATGGGGCTAGAAAATATTAAATCTCGGATCAATTATCTAAAAGGAACAATTCATACGGAATCTAGTGATGGCAATGGTACAAGTACATTGATACATGTAAGGTATAAGTAGTTGTTCGATATTTTAAAAGTCAGAATGAAATGTATTAAACAGAATTCGTAATTTCCTTTGTCAATTATCTGCTAATATTTATTAATTTGCGAATCGGAATGGACATCAAACCATTAGAAAAGCATGAGATATAAATGGGGTATTGATTTGGGAGGAACTAAAGTAGAAGGAGTAATCTTAGACTCTGATAATGATCATGCTGTTGTTGCTAGGTTGAGATTGCCTACTGAGCAAAAAAAAGGCTATCGACACATATTAGGACAGATCCATCAGGTTATCAAGAACCTTCAAGCTGAAAGTGGATTGACTCCGACTCACATAGGTATGGGTACGCCGGGAGTCATAGATCCTAGCTCAAAAAAAATGAAAAACTCTAATACGCTTTGCTTGCTAGGTCAGACCTTGCAGTTGGATATGGAAGCGCTTACTGGATGCAGTTTTAGAGCGAGTAATGATGCGAATTGTTTTGCCGTTGCAGAAACATTAATGGGGGTAGTGAAGGACTTACCTCAGCCGCCGCCGATGGTCTTTGGAGTTATCATGGGTACAGGAGTAGGAGGAGGTCTTGTTGTTAATAATCAAATTGTCGGAGGGCGTCATGGTATAGCTGGAGAATGGGGACATAATATTTTGGATCCTGAAGGAGTAGATTGCTATTGTGGAAAGAAAGGTTGTGTGGAAAAAGTGATCGCTGGTCCCTCTTTAGAGCGTAAATATTACGAGATGACTGGTGTACAGAAATCGCTAAAAGAGATATCAGCGGCCCATCAAGAGGGTACTGACAATAATGCTACGGCATTGGTAAGTTATCTTGTCGAACAGTTTGGTAAAGCTATTTCCGTTATCGTCAACACGATGGATCCAGATGTCATAATTTTAGGAGGAGGCGTGGGCAATATACCTGATTTGGTAGACAAGGCTGTAGCATCATTGGAGCCACATATTTTCAATGATAAAGTGGAGACAAAATTTTTGAGACCTAAATTAGGAGATAGTGCAGGAGTATTTGGAGCTGCTTTACTTTGGGATTAGTTTCTTTCTTTTTCTGACAATCTTGTGCTACTTGGTGAGGAGTGTTTCTATTTTCTATCCGTGGCCGAAATGAACTAATTTTGCGCTAGACAATTAAGTAAGTAACAAGCTTAGCACTAGTCTGCCGGATGGCTTGCCAGTTATGATATTCTAAAAGAATACTTAAGCTGGATTTGTTCTATAAATGACGTAAATGATACACACTTATCCAAAAGATATATTCGAGAAACTTGAGTTTGATAAAGTAATACAGTTGGTCGCTGGATCTCTTCTAAGTGAAGCATCGATAGCGGCTTTGTACGACCAGCCTTTTATGGTAGAAGTCTCTGCCATCAGGCAAAAACTTGATGAGGTAGACCAATGGACTAAAGCCAATGATGACGGCAGCTCTATTCCGATCGAGGCTTTCGAAAGTGTAGTGGCCGATATACCGTTGTTGAGAAAGGAAGGATATGTACTTTCTGTAGAAGCCATAAGAAGGATATATCGCCTGATTGCTATCGCAAAACAGCAGATCGAATATTTCTCTGATCCTTCTCGGAGAATAGCTTATCCCTTGATATTTGATATTCATAAAGAGATAGAAATTGACCCGAACCTTCTTAAGGAGATTGATCGAGTATTGGACGATCAAGGAGAGGTGCGTCCTGATGCTTCGCCAGAATTAATGAAGATTCACAAGGCGATCAGGAGTAAAGAAAGAGAATTAGATTCAGTATTTACACAATCGATCAAACGATATGGAGGGGACGGTATGCTGGCCGATACCAATGAAAGTCTTAGGAATGGTCGACGAGTACTTACCGTCTCTGCGGAGTACAAACGGAGGATTGAAGGTGTAATACATGATGAGTCAGCTACAGGAAAGACAGTATACATCGAACCGGCAGAAGTGATGCCCATAAATAATGCGATTTTTAATTTATACACAGATCGGAAAAAAGAAATCTATAAGGTGCTTAAGGTGCTCTGTGATCAGATCAGACCTTATGCAGATGATCTCAATGTTATTGAACGGGTCATGATAAGGCAGGATATTATCCGAGCAAAATCTAGAGTTGGGGTAACGATGGATGCCCAGAAGCCGCATATTCTGGACAAGCCGCACTTTGGGTATAGAGCGGCATATAATCCTCTTCTTTTGATAAAGAACAAAGGAATCAATAAAGAAACAGTACCGTTTGATCTTGAATTACGTGGTGAAAATCGACTCCTTGTACTCAGTGGGCCAAATGCAGGCGGTAAATCTGTGACTATGAAGTCAGTGGGACTGTTGCAACTGATGGTCCAATTTGGTATGTTGATTCCGGCAGATGCGAATAGCAAAATCGGAGTATTTAAGAAAATATATACGGATATAGGCGACCAGCAATCTCTAGAAGACGATTTGAGTACTTACAGTAGTCGGTTAAAAAACATGAAATTTTTTGTTGATAATGCCGATACCGATAGTCTGGTGTTGATCGACGAATTTGGTAGTGGTACAGATCCTAAGATTGGAGGGTCTATTGCTGAGGCTATTCTGAGACAGCTCAACTATCAGAAAGCCTTCGGGGTCATCACAACCCACTATTCTAACTTGAAATATTATGCTTTTAAGTCAAAAGGGATATTGAATGGATCGATGGAATTTGACAAAGCTAAGTTGTCACCTACCTACCAGCTGATTGTTGGTAAGCCTGGTAGTTCGTTTGCATTTGAAATCGCTCAAAAGTCTGGACTAGGCAAGCAAGTGCTTAATTATGCAAGACATAAAACTGGTAAAAATGAGAAGGCGATCGACGAGCTACTGACTAGTTTGCAAAGTGAAAAGAAGGAAGTCGAAGACCGTATGAGCCTATTGTTAGAGAAAGAAGATAAGCTCGATCGCATGATGAAATCTTACGATGAGTTACACAAAGAATTGGAATTCCGACGAAAGAAGTTGAAACTGAAGCAAAAGGAAGCAAAATTGATCGAAGTAAGTCATGAGAATAGAGCGTTAGAGAGTGCAATCAGGGAAATCAAGGAAGCTAAAAATCTAGAAGAGGCCAAAAAGAAAGCGCAGGAGCATAGAGCATCTAGACAGCAGGTCCAACAGGAAGTTGTGAAGTTGCAAAATGAAGTTTATTATAGTGATGATTCCGTGATAGATAAGGAAATTCAAGTCGGAAGCTTCGTGAAAATGCGCTCGGGTGGAGGCTCAGGTAAAGTAGTGTCGATTCAGAAAAATAAAGCTTCGGTGGAAATGGGCTTTATAAATATGGAAGTGCCATTGGGAGAATTGTTGCCGACTGGAGCTCCTATCGAATATAGGAAGAAATCTGTCAATACCAGTGGAGTAGAGAAGTCAAGTAATTTCGAAAATATGCTGGATATTAGAGGGTATACGAGGTCTGATGCGGAGGCTTACGTGACTGCATTTTTAGATAAGGCGATTGTTAACAATGCTGGACAGCTTAAAATTATTCATGGCAAAGGTAGTGGGGCACTGAAGAAAATAGTACTGAAAACAATTAAGGATTATAGGGATGTAAGAAAATATTGGCACCCAGAGGACGAAATGGGTGGAGATGGTGTTACCTATATAGAGATGTAGGGTATGGTGTCGAAATCATTTGTATTGATTTCTTAATTTAATCAGAATGTGCTCTGTAAAATGTAACTTTCTCATAAAAAGCGAACTATGGTAAAATTTTCAATTCTTTTCATAACTGTACTTGCACTAGGATTTATTATCGTACAAGCACTAGATTTTTTTCTGAGCATCAATAGTGGGTCAGGTCAGACGAAGCGTGATATCGCAGAGCTCAAAAGCAAGATCGCTGTTGATATCAGTCAGCTTATCCCTATGACAAGAACGGAAATGGAGTTGCTTTCTCTTAATCACAATGCAACAACATCTACGAAGGGAATTTCATCCATCAAATCAGGGTCTTTTCTGACTATTTATAACGAGCCGATATTAGCCTTCTCTTACAAACAGTATCGATACCCAGCAGATAAGAGTCTCTTACTTATAAGTACGGAAGATGAAGATTTTATCTACTTATCCAAAGGTCCCAAAACACAGGTGTTCGTCAATAGCACCGAACTAGGTACAATAGATCGAAAGGGAGGTCTATATGCACCAAGGACAAATGACTTGCTTGCTAACATCGAAGCTAATCATTTGCTCAGTTCTCACCCTGTCAAAATCAATGGCAAAGAAGTGGGGGAAGTAGTAAATGCTGCACTCAACCAATCTCCCAATCCGAGAGCCTATCAGTTTTTAGAGCCGATGGATCAGAGAGAAGAACAAATTTTTAAAGCTTTGACGTTTTTGAGTTTGGCGGAAGAGTCGTTGGGGTAATGTGATTTCTGTATACACACACACACACACACCTTTATACCATAAGGATAAGTTCTACAGTCGAGTAGGATAGTCTAGGTCTATCCCGTTTTATACCAATTTGATCTCAGAACGCCGTATAAATAATTTGAACTATTTTCTGCTTAGATAGTAAATAGAATCGGGGCAAAGCAATAGCAACGGCTTGATTTTATTTTACAATATAAGTTGAGAAGAAATAGATTATATGCTGCGTTGTGGAGCTAATGTGGTGGTGCAGCTAGAGTATCAATCAGAGTTGGTAGGGTTTTCCTGTGTGAAAATATTAGGGTATACCTGCACAGCTGAACAGAAAAATGGTCATATATTAGCGCAACCGATATCGTTTTTCTTATTGGTATTTTCATTCCGACACACCCTTTGTTTGGTAAATGATTGAGGAGTACTTACTTCTCTTTTGGTTTAATTGATAATAAAACTATCATGAAATGAAAAAAGGTATAATAATGAAGCAAATCATACTTTTCGTGATTATCATAACAGTGGGCTTTATTGGCTCCATAAATGGGCAAGACAAAACAGACTTGTTGCCGAACCCTGGCAGTAGCGTTGTGCCAGCATTCTATCAAAATATTGAAAATCAATTACTAGTCAAAGAAATATATAGAATTTCAACGGCAAATGAATCTTCGAGTAAAATAAAAGTGCCGAAGGATCAAAGTATTAGATATGTTGAGCATATCACTTTGGACGATTTACCCTTTGAACAGGGTGTTCCCGGGGCAATCGAATTGGATGTGCCTTTTCGGTCCACAATTTACAAATTACGGTTTCAGAGACAATATGTAAAAACAGATGATTATCTGGTGAATACAGCAACTCCGGAAACATTAGAAGATCTAGAGGCTTACTATTATCAAGGAATCGTGGTTGGTGACTATGCAGGATGGGCTACATTATCTATCATTGACGGTAAGTACAGGCTATTGATGGCTACAGCTGATGGAAATATTGAAATTGCACATGCAGATAATAACACGTACGCTATATATAGGCAGGCAGATCAGCTTGATGTGCCCTCGATGAGCTGTAATCATGTGGAGTCCGACAGCGATCGACAATTAAATACTACTACGGATGATCGTGCAGCGGGTAGCGATTGTCTAGCATTGTACATCGAGGTAGATTATCAATCCTATTTAGATAACGGTAGTTCCGTATCAGCGACAGAAGCATGGGTCATGTCGGTTATGAATGATATCTCTACGATCTATGATTTTATAGGGATACCTATTGTAGTAAGTGAGATATTTATTTGGAATCTTCCTGATCCATATTCAACTTTGAACACTACGTTTGACATTCGGAATACGTTTAGGGATAATCTTCAAGATGCATACAATGGTCGTATTGCTCAGCTGTTCTCTACTCGTGATGTTGGAGGTGGATTAGCATATGGAATCGGTGGACTTTGTGGAACCTACTCTGATTTTCCAGGGCCGTATTTTGTCACTACGGGATTAGATGCCAACAATGTACCATACCCTAATTATAGTTTTACTGTACAAGTTGTTGCCCATGAGTTGGGACATGTACTTGGAGCAAGACATACACATGCATGTGTTTGGGGCCCGAACGCTAATAGTCAGATTGATGATTGTGGGAATGAATATGCTACCAATAATAATGATACAGCGGAAGGTGCAGAATGTTACAATGCTGCCAGCCCGATAGTTCCAGCTGATGGTGGGACGATTATGTCTACTTGTAATTTACTGAACGGCAGCATTGATTTGGCAAATGGTTTCCATCCAGAAGTTGCGCTTTTTCTTCTGGAACAGTACGAAAGTGCTCCCTGTGCTACCGGGACGACCTGTGCAGCGATTCCGCCTAGCAATGATGATTGCATTAATGCTACAATTTTGACTGTAAATGGTGTATGTAGATCAATAACCTCAGATAATATATTGTCAAGTCCCTCTGGAGTTCCTGCACCTTCCTGTGGCAATGCAGGTGTTGCAAATGACATTTGGTTTTCATTTGAAGCTCAAACTGCAAATGTATCTATTTCTCTAAATCAGATTGATCTAGGATTTCAAGATGTTATCATAGCTGTGTATAGAGGATTTTGTGGTACTCAAAATGAGATTTTTTGTGCTACTGGTCCAGTGAATTCGACTTCTGTCAATGCAAATGGCTTAAGTCCGGGAGTAACCTATTATATCAGGATAATTGAAACAGGTAGCAATAGTGAAGGGGCGATAGAGATTTGTGTCGAACATCCATCGCAGCCTTGTCATCCTGCAATTGATGCGCTCGTTGATTTGTATAATAGTACCAACGGTTTTTCCTGGACAAATCAATCGGGATGGACGGACGGAGCAGCGGGTACAGATTGTGATCCCTGCTTATGGTACGGAATTACTTGCGACAATCTTGAGCGGATAATAGAGATTGATCTTTACAATAATAATCTAACGGGTATTATTCCTACTTCTTTTGAAACATTGGATGATCTACGATCAGTGAAACTGATGAATAATCAAATCAATATGCAATTTCCAGATATATGGGCTGGGTTTCAAGAGTTAGAGTATTTAGATTTATCTAACAATCAGCTGTCCGGAGTTATACCAAATTCTGTTGGTGGACTTAATCGACTTCATACCTTATATATAGAGAATAATAATATCACGGGGGAATTACCGTATTTTCTTGGAGTGTTGCCTGTCATTAATGTGCTGTGGATCAAGAATAATAATCTCTCAGGGTGTTACCCTAGTTCCTATACCCAGCTGTGCGACATTGCAAGTGTGAAGTTTGATGGCAATATTCAACTTCCTGCGGGAGGTGCATCCTTTAATACATTTTGCATCTCTGGAGAAGGAGGAGACTTAGATCAAGACGGATTTTGTTTGGGGACAGTAGCTGGTGCGGATTGTGTAGATGATGATGATTCGATTTTTCCCGGGGCTCCAGAAATATGCGACGGCAAAGATAATGACTGTAATGGTATCTTTGACGAAGGCTTAGCTATACAAAATACATATATTGGCCCAAATAGTGGTACATGGAATGTAGCGTCCCACTGGAGTTTAGGCGCGGTGCCTAGATCTTGCGATGACGTAATTATCCCTCAGGCAACTGGATCGGCAGTTTTGTCGATCCCCTTCGGAGTGCAGGCCGTTGCTCGATCAGTGCTTGTTATGGCTAACAACCAATTGATAGTGAATGGTAATTTGGAGGTTTCAGGATCTGATGATACTGGGGTAGAGATTGCGCTGCAAGCGGCGATCATAAATAATGGTAGCATGGTGATTAGGAATATTGTAGATGTTGGAGTTAGCACAGCTGGAGAGTTTACCAACAATGGCTTTATTTCTATAGATATGATTGGACCAGAAACAAACCTAATACTGAGGAGTAACCACCAATTTATTAATAACGGAACACTCTTGTTGGAGTAGTCGTTTAGCGGTGTTGAAGAAGGACTGACTATCAGATTTTATTTTTTTTGAAATATATAATTAATAGTTCTGGTGAAATAATTTAAATTCTTTAACTTGTACTTATAAACTCCCTTTGATATTATTGTGAATTGTTCGTTTAACGAATTGAAGTTGCAAAAAAAACAACAAAACCACCCGAAAGGGTGATGCTTCGTTTGGGATTTGTTGTTTATCTTGCGTCTTTAACTTTAGCAACAGTATTATACCGTTCAATAGTTGAAATTGACCATTCACTCATTAGGTTGGATAATAGTCATATTATTCTTTTATATTGTGTCATATAAAATATCAAACATGAAAAATAAAATTTTTACTTTCTTAATTTGTCTCATGGGATTTAGTTCTTATGGTCAATTAACTAACAATGGGGCGACCATTGTGATAGAGCAGGGAGCTACGCTTATTGTAGAGACGGATATAGATAATGTCAGTGGTACAATTACCAATTCTGGAATCATTCAAGTACAGGGCGATTTCACGAATACGGGAACATTGACGTCAATAGCTACTGATGCTACTATAGTATTTAATGGTGCTGGTGATGCTACTTTTACAACAGGAGGAGCTACAGTAAGGAAAGTCGAAATGGACAAATCTGGAAATGATGTGACTGTTTCAGGCAATCTCACTATTACAGAAAATCTAGATTTTACATCTGACGATACAAAAATGGTGTTAGGTGCTGATGATTTGATTTTAGAATCGGCAGCTACAATAACTACCTTCGATGATAATCAATATGTAGCCACTTCTGGTGCTGGACAAATTAGTAAAGCATACGGCACAGTTTCTACGTTCACTTACCCAATAGGGGATGTAGATGGAGATTATACTCCGATAACTGTTGACGCAGGAGCTACCGATAGTGATGGCACTGTTGCAGTGAACACTGAGAATGCGGTTCAAGGGGATGTCCCTGCAGAAGCTACGGACTTTATCAATAGATTTTGGAATGTAGACGTAGCTAATTTTGCAGCGGCAAATACATTTGACCTTTCAGGTACATATGAAACGACTGATATCGAAGCTGGGTCTGATGCTATGCTTATTAAAGGAGCTCATTTTGCTTCTGATTGGACATATACCAATTCCGCAGGAGCTGCCAATACGGTTACAGGTACAATAGATGAAAGTGGAGATTTTACAGGAACTAATTCTTTTGGAAAAGTTGGATTGAAAATATTCCTTCAAGGTGCTTATAGTGGAGGAACGATGTCTACTAGTTTGAATAGTTTGTTGCCATTAACTAGTCCATATGATGCTGCAGTTACTGTAGCGAGTATTCCAGCGAATGTAACAGACTGGATAGAGATAGAAGTTAGAGATGCAGCAACTCCAGGAACAGTGTTGTCTACTCAAAGTGCCTTCTTAAGAAACGATGGAGTTATACTTAGTTTAGATGGTACAGAGAATCCAGTGTTAAAGGATGCTCCAGGTACGGGATTTGTAGGTATCAATCATCGGAATCATTTATCAATAAACACATCGTCAGCTTTAAATCTAGGAAGTACAGGATTTGATATACATGATTTTTCAACGGGATTGGGCCAGGCGTATGATGATACGAGTGTGACAACAAATGATGCAATGGTTGATTTGGGTTCAGGTATATTTGGATTAATTAGAGGAGACATAAATAGTAGCAACAATGTAAATGTTGTCGATGCAGCACTAACAAAAAATAGCTCTTTCCCGATCATTTCAGGGTACAACAAATATGATATCAATTTTAATGGCACAGTAAATGTCATAGATGCTGCAATAGTTAAAGCTGCATCATTTCCAATCAAAACTGGTCACATCCAATAAATAGAAAACTATGAAAACGTATATAAAAATTACTTTCCTATTAATCTGTACTTTCTTTGTTTCATCTATAAATGGACAAAACCTTGTATTTGACTATGTAAAAGCAAGTAGCGCTCCTGGTGAAACAACTGTTTATATTTCTGTAACAAATGAGGGTGCGGAATCTGAAAATATAGGTGCATTTGCAATACAACTATATTATGATAGTAACGAAACATCTGTAACGTCTAGTGACTTTAGCCCAGTTGCTGTTGATTTCGGTTGGGGAACGACTAATGCAACTGTAGTTCCTTTTGAATCCCAAACTGATGATGATGTTTTGATTAATCATACTGGTTATTTTAATTACCAAAATTTTGATTTTGAGAATTTCACAGGAGTTGATATACCAGCTAATGCTAATGTACCAATAGGTAGTATTGTTTTTAATAATGCTGGTGGTTCTTCAGAGACTGATGGAGGCGAAGTTTGGTTGGCAGAAGGAGACGAAATAACAGGTTTAACTTATTCTGATATTAACTTTGCTCCGGAACATCCTATACAAGTAAATGAATCAAATCAGCAGCAACTTCTTCCAATAATTGTCAAAACCTTCTCAGCTACTAAAATCGAAAAGACAGTGGATCTAAACTGGGTAACTTCTTCAGAAATTAACGGATCTCATTTTGAAGTTGAAAGAAGTCGCGATTTGGAGTCTTGGTCAAAAATTGGCGAAGTAAAAGCTGTTGGGGAAAGTACAATTGAGCAGTCATACAACCTACTAGACAATACATTGCCATTCAATGCAAGAGACTCAAAAAGAATATTCTACTATAGATTGAATATGGTGGATAACGATGGTACACAAGAGTACTCTGATATCAGAACAGTACGATTTGACATTGAGGGAACAGATTTCTTAGTATATCCTAATCCTGCATTCAATGATGTATTCGTAAGCTTGTCAAGCATTACTACTGAGACTGGACCTGTCCAGATGAATGTCGTAAACTCACAAGGACAACTTGTGAAAAAAGTACAACTGATGTCAAACGATGATGTCAATGTAGATATAAGTGATATCAATGCTGGTGTTTACTACTTCATTGTAACTCAAGGAGAAGAAACACATACACAGAAAATAATAAAAGTTAACTAGTCATTAGATAGTTGATTAAAGATTTTTATACCTGGTTTTTGTTAATTGTTAGAGGGACGGTTTCACCGTCCCTCTTTTTAGTGAAACTCTATTTCGCATTTTCGCGAAATAGGTCTAGTTGAACTAATCCCGAGCAGCACGAGATAATGAACTGCAGTATTTCCGCAAAGAGCAGGGTAGAGCCTTTATTTTTGCTTCTGGCATTGTGCACGTGTATCTTGAGATCTGATTCCGTATAACACCAAATTAACCTGCAACGTCGCATATAACCTGTTTCTTCTCATCTTATATTTCAAAATGAAATCGATCCGTAGCTAAAAATATGCCTCGATTTTATTTATCATCAGCATAAAATAATTCAAATTGGCTATGCAGCGTTCTGAAATCAAAGTGGTATCACTCATTTTCTTTCTTTGTTATTATGGATTTCAATAATTATCCAACCACTCTAGTCGACAAAGAACTCTGGTTATTTTTTATACCAACCACCGATAGCTTCATTGAGAAAAATTAACTATTGTCTGGCAATTTCCTGCATATTCTATAGATTGAATTACTTTTGTGGAGAGAAGGTACTAATAACCATATCTTGTTATTCTTGATAGTAAGGCTTTTATTACTTCGGATTCTTATGTTCAAGAATTTCGTTTGGATCGATAATATATACTCAATTTGTAATATGAATAGACTATTAACCATAATATTGTTAGCAATCCCGTTTTGTTCCTTTGGTCAATTTGAGCATGAGCCTATCTTTCCACAACTTCAAGATGACGAACTTAGAGAGGCTCTTGTAGACAACTACAAGACATCTACTGTCCTGACGTATAGTGAGGCTCGAGATACTTTTATGAGAAATTTTGATGCGATCAATAATGTCCTGGAATGTGTTTATACTGGTTATAAAGTAACATTGGATCCTAATGAAGATCCTACCATCAGTGCCTTTAGCCAAGGGATAAATACAGAACATACTTACCCTAGGAGCAAGGGGGCATTAGAGGGTACTAATGCGCACAGTGATATGCATCACTTGTTTCCTACACGAGAGCGGGTGAATTCTGATAGAGGGAGTCTGATTATGGCTGATGTGAATGACAGCGCTACAGATAAGTGGTATTTTGAGGAGAACATACAAACAAATATACCCACGGTCAATCGAGATGCATACAGTGAATTATTGACCAACGAAGGTTTTGAACCGAGGGAATCGCACAAAGGTGACGTGGCTAGAGCATGTTTTTATTTTTATACGATGTATAAAGCTCAAGCTGATAATGCCGCTCCTAATTTCTTCGAACTCCAGAGAGAGACGCTTTGTGATTGGCATTTTCAGGATGCTGTTGATGAGAAAGAATGGAATCGAAATAATATGATCGCAAGGTATCAAGACGATAAGAAGAACCCTTTTATTCTTGATTGTAGGTTAGCGAGATTGTACTGTGGTGATATTGAGGGCTATTGTACTACAGTATCGTCTGCAGACACGCAAATATCGAAGCTGAAAACCTATCCCAATCCGACTCACGCAGAATTATATGTGTTTCTGTCATCAAATCTCTTTCCAAGCAGTTATGAAGTATTAGATTTCTCGGGCCGAGTAGTGGCATCTGGGCTAGCATCAGTAGAGGGAGATGTATTGCAGGTTGACGTATCCAACATACAGAGTGGTATGTATCTGATAAGACTATTGGATGACAATAAAGGAAGTGTCGCATCCGCTAGATTTATCAAAATATAAATCCATCTATGGATCGGAAGATCATACACATAGATATGGATGCTTTTTTTGCATCAGTCGAGCAAAGAGATAATCCAGAGCTCCGTGGTAAGCCCGTAGCTGTCGGAGGATCTAAAGAAAGAGGTGTCGTTGCAGCTGCTAGTTATGAAGCCAGAAAATTTGGAGTATATTCTGCGATGTCTAGTCGTCTGGCATACCAAAAGTGCCCTTCGATAATTTTTGTCAAACATAGATTCGATGTATACAAATCGGTTTCTGCGGAGATCCGGAGCATATTTAAGGAATATACCGATCTAGTAGAGCCTTTGTCTCTCGATGAGGCATTCTTGGATGTCACGGACAATAAGTTAGGAGAGCCATCAGCGATCAAAATAGCAAGTGAGATTAAGCGTAGGATCAAAGAGCAAACGAATCTGACAGCTTCTGCCGGTGTCAGTATCAATAAGTTTCTTGCTAAGGTAGCGTCGGATCTCAAGAAGCCCGATGGTCTAGCAGTCATATTACCTGAACAAGTACTGCCATTTTTAGAAGAGCTTCCTATTGGGAAGTTTTTCGGTGTAGGCAAGGCGACCAAAGAAAAGATGCATAATTTTGGAATCCATACAGGGGCTGATCTCAAAGGTCATACAAGAATAGAATTAGCTCAAGTGTTTGGTAAGTTTGGATCTCATCTATACGATGTCGTTAGAGGTATAGATAATCGAAAGGTCAAACCAAACAGAATCCGAAAATCGATATCTAGTGAAACAACCTACAGTGAAGACCTGACTACGGTAGTGGTTGTACGAGCTGCATTGTCAAAATTGATCTCAAAATTGTCGGAGAGTTGTTTGAAGTACAATATAAAAGGCAAAACTGTGCATTTGAAATACAGGTTTAGTGATTTTACAACCTACACTAAGAGTAGAACACTGGGTGGTTTTTTTAATGACGAGCGGATCATCACTGACCTGATTGATGAGATGCTGACTGACGTGGTAATAGAGATGACGCCGATCCGATTACTAGGAGTAGGGTTGAGCACACTCAATACAGATCGAAAAGATAATCAGCTAGAATTTGATTTCGAAAAAGTGAAAAAAAGCTAGCAATTGTTAATCAGGTAGAAATAGGCTATCTATTTGCCTTTTCCTTGAAGTAGTACCAGTACCGTATAAAACAGAATTTTCACATCAAGAGATAAGGACATATTTTCTATATAGAGAATGTCAAATTTTAGTCGCTGGACCATCTCATCTATATTACTCGCATATCCATACTTTACTTGACCCCAGCTGGTGATGCCTGGTCTCACTTTCAGCAAGTGCTTGTAGTGTGGTGCACGTTCCACGATTTGATCAATATAGAACTGTCGCTCAGGGCGAGGTCCCACAAGTGACATTTCACCTTTGATCACATTATAAAATTGTGGAATTTCATCGAGTCTATATTTTCTCATTGTCGAGCCCCAAGTTGTCATCCTTGTATCGTTTTCAGAACTTAATTGAGGGCCAGTAGCTTCTGCATCGGTACGCATTGATCGGAACTTTATGATTTGGAATGGAGTGCCGTTGATCCCAATTCTCTCCTGCCTATAAAAAATTGGGCCAGCTGATGACAATTTTACCCTCAGTGCAATGAATAGAAGAATAGGCAATAGGACGATCAGAGCAAGGGTTGATAATATTATATCTAGTATCCTCTTGGTGACACGTTGCCACCTTGGCATCAGTTCCTGCTCAATTTGAATCAATACCGCTCCGAATATATGATTCATTTTTACTGTACCTAACAGGATGTCATACATGTCGGGAATTACTTTGATCAATAGGTCATCAGAATAGTCATAGAGAATGTCAAAGATGCCCTTCAGCTTGTCGTGCTCTGATGTTTCAACTGCGATTATTACTTCCTCTATTTTTTCCGTTTCCAGAACTTGAGCTAGGTTTGTTAGTTTCCCCAGATTGGGTAGATGCCTTTCAAGCAGATTGTTACTATTTCCATTAGAATCAATAAACCCCACAAATCGAAAGCCTAAACCGTAAGGTCTACCATCAATTTCTTCAAATAGTTCAACGGCGTTTTTGTCGCCTCCAATCACAATGGTATTGTACGCGATCGATCGATCCTTGATTCTACGTTTGGCGATCGTAAGTAGCACCATTCTAGCTGTGGCAGTAATAGCAAAATGCAATAGGAACAATGTCGAGAAGTTCTTGAAGTAAGTGGTGTATTGTAATACCGTATCGTCTTGTAATACAGTAAAAAACAACAGGAGACAACCCATAAATGAGATTACCAGAGTCCTCCAGAGCGTAGCCAACCGCGAGTACCGATATATGTCAGTATATTTATCAAAAATAGAATACAAAAGAATCCAGATCACAGGAATAAAGAGTAAGCCATGATACAGGTTCTGATCAGAGAATACATCATTCATCGAGAATGGGTACGCCTCTAGCCTCTTACGGAAAGTGAAAAACAAAAACCACGCTAACGTAGCCGAGATGAAATCAGCTAGAATGTAGAGATAGGTAGATGTCTTTCTTTTGTTTTGCATTTATATTTTAAAGGTGTATGAATTTCAAGTTGTCAAGTAGAACACTTCCTTCTGATTGATCTAGTGCTGTTAGGTCTGTTGTGATAAAAATATTATATCCCGTGATAGCTGGACTTGTCAGCTGTTGAGTAAAATCAACATAGATCTTATTCCATTGTGTCGAGGGATTTAGTACAAGGATAGGCACTGAGAATACCATGCCATCTTGTTGCAGTATAACGCCCACTACAAAAGGAATGTCGTTTTTGTATTCCATTTCTAAATAGGAATCTCTACCAATATTATCAGCGCCATCATATGTGAAAACCGAAGCAGCATTGAGGATCGGTCTATCGCTGTCTAGCTCAAATATTCCTGCCTTGGTCCCTGATGCCGCATCAGAATTTGTGATTGAAATTACAGTTGATTCATCTTCATCAAGATCTGCTGTGAAAATATGGGACGTTCCTTCGAAACCTTCTACAAATTCAAAGATGGCCTCTTCTCGATAGGTGAATTCAAAGGATCTCTCTATTTCTTCTCCTGGTGCCAGTGGAACAACAAAAATTTCCTCATTCATCAAGTTATACGTAAATGATCTTGATTGTTCCCCATTATTTCTTATCCCTGGGAAGATTGTAAATTGCGTATCGTCACCATTGACGATCACTGGTATTCTGGCTGGAATCTCAAAGACACCTAGAAGTTGGTTATCTGCATATACCCATACATCCTTGATGTTATGGGTGGGCTCTCCTTGGTTAGCCGTTGTCAATAAGCTTACATTGTTGATATTCAGATAGGATGGTATAGGCTGTTCATTATCTGTCAAAGAGCAGCCAGCTATGATTATAGCACACATGAAAGCCAAAATATTTCTGATCATAATTGCGATTTTTTGAGAAAAATGACAAAATTATTTTTGTGTGACTTCGCTATTTGAAAATGAGTGTTTATATCCATACCTGTTCATAACGTTTGATATCATCCAAAATAGGTGGCAAAAATGCAAAAAAGAAACGAAAATATCGATTTTTCGGTTGAACTGTCTGATTGAACATATCTGAGTTATATCTATTTACATTTTTACCAACAATAATTATTCTTATGTCTATACTACTTAAATTTTTGAAATGGTTAGCAATTGCAGTCATAGTTCTAGTCCTCGGATTATGGATAGCGACCAAAGTGATGAGTGAGCCGCGACCCAAGAATGTTGCTGGTGCTGATGCTGAGAAGGTTTCCGCAGAGATGCTTGCTGCACTAAATAAGCCAGCATGGGACTCGTTAAAATATTTGAAGTGGGAATTTATGCGAGGACATAAGTTTCTTTGGGACAAGCAAGATAATCTCGCTCAGATTAGCTGGGATGACAACCGCGTGCTGCTGGATTTAGATAAAGTGGATGGTTTAGCATTTACTAAAGGTGCTGAGGTGATAGGAGATGATAAAGAGCAACTGATCCAAACAGCGTGGGCGCATTGGTGCAATGACTCTTTTTGGATGTTTGCTCCATTTAAGATATATGATCCCGGTACTTCTCGGTCAATCGTAGAGACAGAATCTGATCATACAGGATTGATGATTACCTACGAATCGGGAGGTGTCACTCCTGGTGATTCTTACTTATGGTTATTAGGAGAAGATAATATTCCTGATGCCTATAAAATGTGGACCTTTATCCCCATTAAGGGAATGGAAATGTCTTGGGAAAATTGGAAAACACTAAAGGGTGGAGCTAAAGTAGCCCTTTCTCATAAAAGCAAAATGCTATCATTTGATATGTCTGATGTAGCTGAAGGCAATACACCGGTTGAGCTAGGTTTTGATAAGAGTGTTTTCGCAGCTCTCAAATAGTAGTTTGTTGCGAACGAAGTTGTTTGACTCGCAGTCTTGACTCTTTTTTTAAGAATAGCCTCTTATTGCTGAGGTGAAATTTTGGGCATCGGTATTTGTGGAGAAATCAACCTCAGATCTGAATGCAGCGATTTGTTGTTAAGGAAACACTGAGCAGTTGTTTCGACTTAATTTCATGTTCTGTTCTTTCATATATATTATTCTAAGATACTATCAGTGTTATAGCAGCGAATCTGACCTATTGTGACTCTTATTGTCAATACTAGCAATTTATTACATCGAAAATTGGATTGACAATTTTGTTAGTGTTGGACTGCCTATAAATGCGAAGACAAATAGGTAGCTTGAAGCACATTGTACTATTGGTCATTTTTTTGTTTATCAAGGATCGAATACTGCAGATCTTCATCCTATATTTGGTATATTAGCCAAACAGTCCATTGTTTTTATTATTGGAAAACTTGAATATGCGGACTTTATATAGATTAGTTTTATTATGCGCTATTTGCTTTGTGTCATGCCACGATGACATAAACGACGACGATCTTACCAGTGAGACTACGGTTGATGTTACGACTCCTTATGTTTTTGATGAAATCGAAGGAGATTTGATCGGGTATGTATATGATGGTCAAAATGAAGGAGTAGCCAGTGCCTTAGTTTCTATATACAGTGCAACCACAATGACAGATGAATTCGGAGCTTTTAGATTTGATGATGTCGGATTAGATGGTCAGGGCACAAGAGTAACTGTAGATAAGCCAGGGTATCTGAAGGGAGAACATCTTGTGTTTCCTAATGATAATGGAAGTGCAACGGCGCGTGTAGCTCTTGTTAGTGTTGAAAACAACGATAGTTATCAAAATGAAATAGGCGCAATACTATCAGTGACTACCACTGGTACCATTGCTATCAAGCCTAATGATATCGTAAAAGATAATGGTTCCACAGCTCCAGGTGCGGTCTATGTAGATAAGGCTTACAACAAGGTTAATGAAGCATCAATTCTGGATGCAACTATCGGAGGATTTATGGGAGAAGATGCCCTGAACCGAGACAGAATATTGTCAGGTTTTGGTTTTTTTAGAATTGGGGTTAGTGATGAAAGTGGAAATCCCCTAAAGTTAAAAGCGGGGGCTAATATGACCTTGACCATTCCATTTGCAGATCATCAGGCTTTGGCAACAATTACAGGATTAAAGTTGTGGCGGCAAGACGAGCAAAATCTGAAGTGGGTCGAATCATCCAATCTCTTATGGGGAGAAGCTGGGTTTTCAATTCAGTTAGCGCAGATGGGTAAATATCTGATAGCTAAGGATAGTCCTTTGGTGAGAATCTGTGGGTTACTTGTCAATCAAGTAGAGTTGGTTCAATCTGGCTTCAAGTATAGATTTTTGAGAGATGGTGGTCTCTGTGGCTCTGGAATCTCTGATGAGGATGGCTATATCTGTGCTATGCTCCCGAGAGGCGAACAAGTCATTTTAGAAATCTATCATCCTATATGTAATGACCTTATATCTTCACACAGTATCAATATCCCTGAAGAGCCAAGTTACGTTGGTTCTATTGAAGTAGAGCTAACCGAGAATATACGGCAAGGTCAATTGTTTTGTGATGATGTGCCCGTTGCAGATGGATTAATAATAGTCAAATCAAATAATCAAAGTTTACTCTTGTCATCTAAAGAAGACGGAAGATTTGAAATAGATATAGATAAACTCCTCTGTGCAGAAAGCTCTGCTTTTACCCTGATAGCAACTGCTGAAGGTCAGAATAAGGTGCTCGAATTGACTGCCGCTTTGAATGGTGATTTAGTGATCGATTTGTGCAAGTCAGATTGCGATCATACAGTAGGTTTTTCATTTGCAAAAGCTGATTACTGTAACTCTGGAGAGTATGATTCTGTCACGGCAGTAGTGACTGGAGGATCTGGAAACTATACATATGATTGGGATGATGGTGGACAAGGATTATCAAGTTCGTCGATTGCTTCAGGAATCACAAAATGTCTTAGCGTTGTTGATATCAATACGGGGTGTGAATCGCAACACTGTGAAATTGTGCAATCTTTTGAGACTGTTTCGATCAGTTCGATTGCTGCCGAAAATCTAGACTGCCAACAAAATTCTAATACGATCAGCATAGATGTAGTGGGCGGAGTTACTCCGATAGTCTATGATTGGTCCGGTCCTAATGGATATAGCAGTTCGGATCAAAATCTAGAGAATATCATTGCAGGTGAATATACAGTTGTTATAAGAGATCAAGAAGGTTGTGTCCTTACTCGTACGATTGAGGCTTATGATGTGACCGTTCAATTGGAATCTTCAATCGAGAATCTTTGTGATCAGACGATCATAGCAATAAGTGAAGGGGTAGGTTACGGGCCATTTCTGTATAGGTGGAATACGGGGAGTCAAGCTTCTAGTATTATAATTTCAGATCCTGGGTTTTACAGCGTTACAGTAGAAGATACAAACGGCTGCGAACGAAGTAGATCATTTGATATCAGTATAGTAGGGCAGACTATTGAGGTAGACCCTGAGGTTCTTTGTGATGGGTATTTGGTGTCGTTAGACAATATCAATCTCGAATATCAATATACTATTATTCCTTCTGAGATCGGTTTGCCAGCGCTTGATTTTTTATCGGGAGTTTCTTCCTTGTCAGCAGAAGTTTTTGAAACTGGTTTTAGGTTTGATGTACAGGCGACAGATGAAATGACTGGTTGTTCGGATATTACAGCTATTAATTTGCCATATTTTGAAGGACTGTCAATAGCAGATGTAGTCCATACTTCTTGTCAAGGATGTACGGATGGACAAGTGATCTTTGAAGTGGATACTAGTCAGCCCTGTGAAGGAGGATGCGAAGTGGGCGAAATTAGAGTGATTCAAGTGGCGGATAAGTTGGATGTTACAGACTCGAATACAGTAGGAACTCTTGTCGCAGGAGCGTATTACGTGGTGACTGTAGAAGCCTCCACAGGGTGCTATATTGCATATGAACGCGTTAGCATTGATTGACAAGCCGTGATGGAAGTGAGTGAAGTAATGAATGCTGAGCAATCTCAAAAATAATATGAGATAGCGAGGAATAAAGGTATTAAACGGATATATATTGGATCTAGAGTCTATCATACAAGGTTGCAAACAAGGCAAGCAGAAATGTCAAGCTTCACTTGTACGTGAATATGCACCGATTTTGCTGGCTATTTGCAGAAGATATACACGTGATTCTGAATCTGCAAATGATGCATTGCAAGAGACATTTGTCAATATATTTAAGTATATAGGCAGTTATGCTGGTGCTGGATCTTTCGAAGGTTGGATGAAGAGGATCGCGGTAAATTGCTCCATTTCATTTCAAAAAAAATACCATAAGGTGCATTTTCAAACAAATGAACTGCATGATTCTACGCAGCACAGTACAGTTCCTGATGTATATAGTACACTAGGCAAAGAGGACATATTAAGACTCCTAAATGAGCTACCTACTGCGCTATTTATTGTGTTCAATATGCATGTTGTAGAGGGGTATTCGCATAAAGAAATAAGTGAAGAACTGGGAATATCTGAAGGGACATCAAGGGCATCACTCAGCCGAGCGAGGTCGAGAATGATAGCCCTGTTAGAGCAAAGGCAAAAAAATGATAATCTCGGAGCTTTAAAGCTATCATTGATTTAGAAATTAACCATTGACGATAAGTCAACTAATAAAATAAGAGCGAATGAAATATTCGGATTTTGAAAAACACATTAGCAAAACGCTAAGTAAAAGTAAGGAGCCCGTAGATGTTACAGCTCTTTTAGCGGCGCTTAATATCAAGGAAGAACCGCGCAAACAAAGATGGTTGCTATGGATGTGGATTCCAATTGCTATGTTTTCACTAGGAATGGGATACCTGTACTTTGGTAGTGACACGAGTACAATCTCTGATGCGCCAGCTGCAGAGATAAGCACTGCAGCTGCGACCGAGAAGTACAATGTTGTACGAAATGTACTAGACAAAGACAATGTCGAAAATATGGCATCAGCAAATGTTTCCGATGAGACAAGACTATCATCAAAGGCAACCAAAACAAATAAATCAAATACAACAAACAACACAACCAAAACAAACAACACAACCAAAACAAATAAATCAAATACAACAAATACAACAAATACAACAACCAAAACAAATAAATCAAATACAACAAACAACACAACCAAAACAAACAACACAACCAAAACAAATAAATCAAATACAACAAATACAACAAATACAACAACCAAAACAAATAAATCAAATACAACAAACAACACAACCAAAACAAACAACACAACCAAAACAAATAAATCAAAT
>JAVCKV010035280.1:8384-24044 GCA_032274145.1 Herpochondria borealis | reverse complement strand
ACAGGGCAGGGGTTCCACGTAGCTCGCATGGTTTTGATTGCGGTGTTTTATGCCCAAACGTCACGCGTATCGCACGTCACGTTCGCTAGCGTCGTGATATGCCAACTGGAGAGACGGGTTGTGTGGCGCCCATTTATGTAGTTGATGAAAAAATATGACAGAGAGGAATTTAAAAGCAATTTGTCTTTATTGCCGTTGATGGTCGTGGACGATAGGTATTTTGTTCAACGGCACCCTTTTCTGCCGCACTTTACGACAAAGGGTAAAGTTACTTTCCATTCATTCCTAGGCGTACGGTTCGAAGTCAATTGCGCATTAAGCTGGCATAATAAAGAAAATATTGTTAGAATAATGTTGTTCACGGCTATGGTGCCAGGGAGTCAATTGTGTTTTTCTTCGAAGGGTGGGTGGTTCTCAGAAAATTAAGGGTGCGAAAAGGATAAAAAGTTGAAGCTATTCCGAAAAACATTCTGTCCTCCCTTCATTGCATGGACATAGATTAACTGTGAATATTGAAATTTTTATTTGAAATTTTTATTTCTATAGAATTGGTTCACAAATACACCAGTGACTTGTGAAACATGGTATTCTTTCGGGCCCTCACTCACCGCTGGCGAAAAGAGCACCGCCGGCGACGAGAGAGATATCACTAGAAAAGATCTCTTGTTTTTCAGAACTGTGTGTCGAAACCAGATAAACGCTGTCCTCCAAAACCACAAAATTCAAAGACGAGTTCCGGATGCCTCATGTCCGTGACACTTCGCAACAATGTCGAAACGTAAACAGAATGCTGCAGAGCTTCTGAATGACTCATCTGGAGACGAGTACGACAAAACAGAACGAAACTTTATCAGTAACCAGAAGGAGCAACAGAGAAAGCGCCTAACTACCGCATCTAAATCAACGCCGCAAGCCATAACCTCTCTGTGGACGACTTTGGCAGCAGAAAAGCTGGTCGATGATGCTGGTCGTCGGTTCAAATGTCTGCTTTGTGGCATGAAACTTCTTCTAAATGCCAAACGTTCATCCAGCAACATTTCCCAGCACTACAAAGAGATAAAAAACCTACCTAAGATACCCTCGTTGAACTGAACGGGCAAAACGCAAACGATAATGTTCTTCGCAACACAGTTCTGAGTGCTTCAAAAATTAATTCCAGCAGGAACGCAAGGAAATCCGTTGTCGACATGCTGAAACGTCAGACGCGTGACAGACCCGCCGAAATTTCTGCCAAAAAAAAGACGAGAGAGACAGATGTTGTAATCCCCAGTAATATCATGGAATGTACCGCTACAGTTCTGTGGTGCGCTTTCACTGGAACTACCTTGTCGCTTGCAGGGTCTCCCATAACACAGGGGTTGATCGATGTGTTCGATGGGAGGATGCAAGAGTCCAGCAAAGAACGGCTTGACTCACATATTATTCCGATATTCAACGCGGTGTGCAAAGTGTTGAAGAACGCAGCAACATTAGCGTCCACTGGAAGTTTATCGCTTGAAGGTTAGAGTGCTGCACTTAATGCTCCAATATTAGGCATGACTTGGCACTTCATCGATGATAACTGGAGGCTGAAGAATGTTCCGGTTGCTACTTTGAACACTGGGACGGCCTCCAAAGCCTCTGAACAGCAGATATACATCGTACAAGAGCTTCTAAAAACCAGCACAATCATCGGACGAAACGATATAAGCGTCCATTCAATCACGAGCGATAATGAACCTTCTGTTGCGCGCACCGTTGATCTTCTCTCAAAACATGTCGGTTCAGTACGGTGCATGGTGCGTACTCTTGCCTTGTGCGTGAAAGATGTGTTCAAAAGCGCTACTACTTGGCAGCGCTACATGGAGCATTTTAACAAAGTCACCAAGTACTTCAAATTTCGCCAGAAAGCCTCGCAGCTCTTTCGGCAAAAGCAGTTGAGTGCGGAAGTGACGCAGGATAGAATCCATCGTCTTGAACATGACATTCCTACGCGTTGGTACTCTCGTGTAAATGCCATTTTGACTTACCTCACAGAAGTTGACAACATCGAGCGCGTCGCTGATGAGTTGAACGTTTATAAAATGAACTTCCACGAATTAAAGAAGCTCAGAGAAACACACGCTAGCTGAAATCATTTACGTTCTTGCAAAAGTTCGTCGCGTTGCACGACAGATTGAGGCTGACAAGACAGTAAAAATGTCTTGGGCATTTCGTCTTGTTAAAGAACTGCATGAAAAACTAATCGTTATGGCAGGAGGGTTGGTAATAATAAGAAAATAGTTTACGCTCCCGATGCTCCCTCGGAAGACACACTTGATGCTGCAGAAGATGAGAAACAAAAGTCTTCTCCTTCAATCCCAAGCATTTAAGTGCACTGTTTCGATCGAAAAATGTTCGTGAATCAGATCTTCGCAAGATATGTGCGAAAAACCTAGCCGTTGAGATTTCACAGCGAATTCAACACCGTTTGGGTTCTCTTTGGAAAAATGTTTCGATATTGGCATGAAAGTGGAATCCATCAATTGAAGATGATGACCACTTACAGCAGCAAAGCGAGTTTGATCTAGATATGCGCGCTCCACGCAGAGTACTTCTATTTCACATAGCGGCCGTTATGGATGTAAATGAGTGCAAGCTTGAGTTTCTCGACGCTTCTGAAACCGAACCAGAGAATTATCTTAATATTTAACATGGAGCTGTGGCTCGTGAGGCATGCGAGCACGGAGTAAATAGCGTTTTCTCAAAAGAGCAATTGACTGTCCTCTTTAGTTTTCTCCATGCAGACATACTCAGTGCACTGAAATGAAGTGGCAGAAAAGAACCGAATGCAGCGCTCCAGTACTGGAAACATTGCAATAGTGTCAAGCAATCCGTCCTGTGCCCTTCAACACTTTTGCTTTTGTCGTGTTGTCATCGCAAGTGTCTTCCGTGAGTGCTGACCGCTCTTCAGCGATTAAAGAAGAACAGAGGGGACCCAGCGTAAATCACTGCTCACCAGCACATTGGAGATGGTCGAACTTATCCGATGTTTTGTCAACATGGAGTAAGAAGACATTTTATGTGCCCAAAAGGGCTTGCTTCACCTTCAGGCAGTTAAATTAAAACGTATTGTCTACATGGTAGCTCTTTAATGCCTTGAAAAGTAGTAAAGAACCAACTGACTTTTCAATGACTTTTCTGACTGGCTTAAGTCTACACAGTGATGAAGTTTGAGGTTTTGAACTGGAAAGTCAGTCAGTCAGTAATACGACCCTGCTTTTTGGTATGTTTATTGTACGGTACTTGGTTATTCCAGTAGCTCATAAACCATACAAAAATTGGGAACTGGTATAGAAAGTCGCCTTGCGGTGTATTCGGGGGTTTTCTAAGATAAGCCGTAGAAGAACAACTCAAAACAAATCAGCAGTCTCGCTGCACGGTAGCTTTGATGCCTCTGGACACTTTTGGCGCGCCTTAGACGGAAGGTGCGCGTAACGAGCAGGAATATGGAGGCTTTTCTGCCACCTCTAGTAATGTTGAGGAAGAAGTGATAGTACTTTGAGTTTTTGGGGGTAGTTAGGACTTTATTGCGGGAAAATATGGTACTGAGTTCGTAAATTCTCTCT
The DNA here is from genome assembly GCA_032274145.1 of Herpochondria borealis. NCBI lineage: Eukaryota > Rhodophyta > Florideophyceae > Ceramiales > Ceramiaceae > Herpochondria > Herpochondria borealis. The sequence goes on along the minus strand of JAVCKV010035280.1, from coordinate 20,457 downwards.
CACTTATGTGAATTCCAGCAGTGACGCTTACATAGGGCGCTGAAGCAGAGAGCTCACACTGAGGTGAGCTTGGCGACCGGAGCTAATCTCCGTCGCCCCACAACATCTACACGTGGCCACGAAGAGCAGGCCCGTTGTAGATGCTTTAGCAGCCCCTCGCAATAGCCAGACTACTGAAGTGATAATACAGTACTTAACTATGCACAGTAGGACGCAATAAACAAGCTGGGTGTTATTACAGTAGATACCATACCGCGACAGCGATGAATCGACCGTGCACACTATACATGACACACAGAAAGGTACTATACAGGTGCGACGTACAGTATGGGGGCGGGGTGGTACATACTGTACATATGAGCGGTGCTTACAGTAGGGGAGCGTGCTGGAGGCAGGAGAAACGTGGTTGGACGGCAAGGATTTCGTTTCGTGGTCTAGCACGGTAGGTTCGAAGGCCCCCTTTCTTCGTACCACATTTATTCCAGAATTATATCAACTCTGAACAGCCTTCCAAATAGTTGCCTATCCAAATGCTTAGAGTGATTTAGTTCGGATAAAATCAGGAGTAGACCCACAATGTATGTACCCCTAGTACTATTAATCTTGTTCACCGCCTACATTATACAAGAAAAATGACGCCTGCTCCATGAAAAGTCTAACTCTCTGTTAATGTCAACGACCGGCAACAACTAGTCAACGTATATCTTGTCGACGTCCGCACACTTCATAATGCCCTTATACCTTCCTAATACCTTTCCCTTCCCTGCCCATAACCCTGGTTCCTAGATACGCGACAGCAGATCACGTTCCCATTTCTAAAGAGACGAGAAACTTTGCTTCACCCGAACAAGTTCTATCAAATTTGATATTTCTCAGATCCCATACTTTTCAACGCAACAAAAAAACCTGCCCTATTACTCCCGTACCTCGTCACACCCCTTTCCCATAAATAGCAGATATCAACAACGGTGGCTGTATCCACATGGACAGATCCAATCGCTGATCAATACAGAGATGGGGAGGATCCGCTTGACCTTGGGTAACGAGAAAATTTCGGGAACATAACCACCTTCGACTTGTCCTTTTTGAAACTTAACCGATCCGCGTTAAAATCGGTAAAAGTTCAGGTAAAATTTCTCATCTGCGTCAAATTCAACCTCAAAAACGGGTGTGTATGATTTAATGGTCAATTTCTGTCATATTTTCCTGTTCAAAACACTAAACATTGAGTAAAGTAGTTCTGTAACTGTTGCCCACGGACACTTGTCACATGCCTGAAACACTAAAATTTACTTGAAACATATTTCAAAAGACTTGCTTTGATCTGCTAACGTACCAAAATTACCAAGGACTAAACGGTCAAATATGTTATTGGGCCGCAGTAGACAAACTGAATTGCAGTTTTTTGGACTGAACGAACCCGAGACCAGTCAATTTTCGTATACAACTACTTGTTTCAGTCGTAACTATACAGGGAGATATCCTATATATGGCGCTCATGTGCCAAGTGCAGCTATCGCCCTTTATCAAACAACCAACCATAATATATCGCTACAATCCTTCTAGAATTAAAAGAAAAATCAGCTTCTTTCACACGTGTCATTTCCCTGTCAATCAGGCAACCTGTGTTATTAATCAACCAGCCTAACCCAAAGCTACTTTCTAGAGGGTACCTGCCTGAAATTAATGTAAATACTACAATAATCAGGACTTTTGACAAACCGTTCAATCTGTTTTGAGATAATTTAAACTATAATGTAATTAAATGTTCGACGGGCCTTTTAAATGTCCTATTCCCGACATCCATCAATCAGGGTATCGGAGCTCCTCAATCGCTTTGACCTCGTCTTGTTCATCTCGAACTAAGACGCAAATGAATGGATTGTGGACGTTTTGTTCGACGCATACAAAAACGGTTTGAATAATTTGAAATTTAACGTCAAGAGCTAAAGAATGATTTAAAAAGCGTTTTGGTAAAATGTCGGGGACAAGACACTTACAATGGCCGGTTACAAATTTATGAAATTATAAATTATTTCTTTCATGAAAGGAAAAGTGGGAATAAACAATTTATGGATTTTTTAAGTGCAGATAAATTAAATTTGGGAGCTCTCGAGGTTTGGGGGGCGACCGCTGGCAGATTTCGACCAACCAGGGGGTGACTATGATTTGCAGTTTTAAAAAAAAAAACCTCAATCCGCAAGATAACCCCTTTAGCCCGTGTCACCTCCTAACCGCATTAATTATGCAAGCCGTCGTCCCCCAAAAAACTGCATTAATCCATTATCTTTACTCAAGACTTAAAAATTAAACCTCAACCACGAGAGCACGCAACGGCGTATTACTTCATCCCAACTCCCACGGCTACGCATAATTTTCAAGCATTCCCTCTCCACTGCTCGGACAACTTCGTACTTTGTGACGACTCCCACAACATCGGACTGCAACCGCCAAAGTCGTTCACAATCGCCGTCGGGAATCGCATTCCCTCATCCCACGCCATCCTTCTGTACTCCCGCACCTGCAAACACCAAGATGTCGCTGCGATCTTCCACACTGCAATTCCCAAGCCCCGTCGTCGTCCTACCGGCCGATGGCGCGGCATATCCCGCGTCAGTGTGCAGCAAGTCCGCCTTCCTAGGAAAATACATGCCGACGAGCGCTCCTGTGGGAGAGATGTCCACTTCGAATATACCTGTGAGCATTCAGATCTGCGAGCGGCCGCACACGCCTTTTACGAAACCGCGCACTTCTTCTCGATGGACACACAACCAACTGCCTTTTCAAACTCAGGTGCACGTACCCTACTGTTGCGAAATCTCGCGCCCGGTCTCGATGGAACTGCGCTTCGTGCAGCACTGGCCTTTCTGCCTGGACTTCTCTCCGTGGTGCAGCTCGCTCCAGAGGGTCTGAACACCCCGCCGGAATTCGCCCTGGCTTTCTTCGCGACCCCATCAGACGCTTCCGCCGCGCACGAGACCCTCAGCGCTGGCATGCTGCTTTCCGGCCGAGTTCTTGACGTTGGCAACTTTCTCAAAGGCCCCTCGTCTCTCTGTCCGAATCGCCACGACAACCATCGCACAGTCTCGATGGCCGCGTTCTCCTATTCGACAACCTTCCAGTCCCGCTGTGTGCCGTTGCACCGCTTCGCGCATTGTTCAGGCCATTTGGGGCGCTCGTTGCTGCACATACCCTCAAAATTTCCCTGGCCGGGATGGGCATCGTCGAGTTTGCAGACCCGCGCGCGGGGCGTCGCGCGTCAAAGCAGTACGACGGGCGTGTGTTGCACGGGTGCGAGCTGCGCGTGATGTTTGTCGCGCCACCGGTTGAGCTGCTCGGACAATCTGCGCCAATATTTGCCCCTGGCGCAGACACGAAGACGCGGACAACAACAGCGAAAGTGGATTTGAATGTGGATGGTGAAAGCACGGCCGCAAAAGTGGAAGACCAACGACTCGGCGGCAACAAAAAGATGAAGGAGAGTGAGCATGATCCGCAATCAGCCAAGAGGTGGCACCGACAGACTTTGCGACGACGTTGTGTGTCAAAACGCTGTCGGGGGACGTCGATAGGAAGGCTTTGCGTGAAGCGTTTGCAGCTGCCGGAACAATGCGGAAAGTGTCAAGTACTCGCCGCGGTCAGGGCGCGCTTGAGTCGGCCGCCGGTGTCGGGTTTGTGCATTTCTGGCGGGCGGGGGATGCGGCGCGCGCAGTGTTCGAGATAAGCGGGTCCATGGTTGGGAAATGGCCGGTTGTTGTTGCACCTGCTCATTCACGAGACGATCGGAGAGCAGACAGTGAGCAGTTATGGACGGGCAGTCCTTGGTGAGGTGTGTGTCAAAATAGAGTTGCCTGCACATTGCCTACCTACCAACTGCATGGAGTGCACTACCTGTGCATAGTGGGTGCATAGCGATGTGATGTCCATTTAATATTATTATGACGGTCTCACATTGTTGCACAGTACATATGTAAATGGAAAATAACACCTAGCAGCTTAGTTTCCTGGTTCTATTCCGAAGGAATATATTTGCAAAAGATCAATAAATTTCCACTGAGTCAAGTCATGCAGCAAGGCCGTGATCGTCGTGTGGATTGAGACGATGGTAAAAGTAGAACAGAAGGAGATCGGGAAAAGTCCCAAAAAAACAAAGATGAGTCTGGCGATCGTCACAGACGTGGTGATCCACGCTGCGTTTTCGGACCCGTGCTCCTGCGGCTAGCGCCTGCAGAAGGTCAAGGTGCTCCAGTCATGGCCTCCCCCAGTGTCCCCGACGTCAGCCACTGAGCTCGCGTCGATCCCAGCACAAAAGGCGTGGCGTTCGGCGTAGCTCTGTGTGGTGGGCGGGCGTCGAAGAGTTTTCACGACTTGCCGAGAAAGTGCTTTCAGTTGTCACGAATTCTAAGATGTTTCGTAGTTGTCGCAGAGAAGCAGAAAATGGTAGGATGTCGCACTTAGAGTCGAACGTGCGACCTCGACAGAGGAGGACAAGCCCCACATTACCATGACTTCTCACTCAATCAACATCGTCCTACTTTTTGAACAATTGTTCGAGTTGCTTTGGAATCATCTGACAGTCCGCTATATACATACTGTCTGTCAGGAGCGATGAAAAATGTTGCACTGCACCGTGTTCTGGTCCGACTGTGGGACACATTTTTTGAACTTGACGAGGATAACTGTTATCAAATTCACCTAACCGTGGGCGGGGAACTTGTGTCTCGAAGCAACATGGCTACTTATTGTGAAAGTGAGGAGTGATGAGCGGGCATTCCGCGGTGGGATGTCGTTGTATAAGGAATGGGTACATACGGCGGTCGAGGTATTGCCTACATTATACCTGCACAGCTGCTCAGCATAGAGTTAATGCAGAACGAATTGGGTGGGAGGAATATTATTATGGCGACTACAGCACAGTAAGAGGAAAACCGACGAAGGAGGGGATGTGCGTTGGATTTGCAGATTTGTTAACATGAAATGTATGAGTGAGAAATGATTGTACTTCAAGTCAACAAAGTGAAGAATAGTGACGTAACCACGTTATGGTGATAGTGAGAACGGAAGGTAACGGGAGGTTGAAAAAGTATGTGGATATGTGGAAAAGGGGAAAGGGGGAAAGCAAAAAAGAGCGAAGTTGAGTCTGGCGATCGTCACAGACATGGAGATCCCCGCCGCGGCTCGGACCCGTGTTCCTGCGGCTAGCGCCTGCGTGAGGTCAAGGTGCTCCAGTCATGGCCTCCCCCGGTGTCCCCGACGTCAGCCGCCGAGCTCGCGTCGCGTCCGCAGTGCGAGGCCGGCGGACAGGCGCTTCCGCAGGGCAGGTCGTCTACGCACACAAGCGAGGGCCGTTGCTGGACGGGCGCCATTCTCAACTTCTACCTCCACTCGGATTATAGCGGGCCGTGACGCACGCCGGTGAGAGAGTGCTCGGGTCAACCGGTATTTATTGCGGACTGGAATGTGAATCGAAACCAACCCGGAAATTTTGTCAAAAATTGGAAAAAAACTTGATTGAACGCGCACTCAAGGTGGAGGGTCTTCTCGTCTGTCCGTCTATCGCGGTCGCATGGTCGACTCTCAGTGCTGCATCATATCAATTTTTCCAGCTTCTCAGAAAACCTGTGAAATAGCACTTTCTTGCGATCCACCGCTGAACGTCGTGCTCAAGTAGAACTTTTCAAAAGCAACAAACCATGGACCAAACGCGAGAAGAATCTCCAACCCGCGGACTCAGGGGGACGATGAAGCTAGTTTTGTTTTATCAGTGAGATGGAAATTTTCAAGAACTATGACCATGTGTAGAATGATAACTGCGTTCAAGACACCAAGCCATGTGACTATTCCTTGCTCGATCGTGTTTCTTGAATGGGTCCCACCCAGCCTTCTTTCACAGGCCATTTATAAAGTATAAGTTCTACCCGACTGCGAAATCCAAGAACTTGGTCCAGAGTTATTGTGTTACTTTGTTTGAACACCGGTTCTTCAAATTTATACTTATTTCTGGTTGGTAGCTGATGCACAACTCGTACCATGGGGCTGCAGGGTGACGAACTGGACACTAATTTATTAGACATTTGAAAGTTTTTATAGAAATGCAAAAACACATAATATAATAAACACCTCTACATCTCTCTGAACGATTAATAAGCCGGCAAAAGCTATTAACGCATGAGCACATCCAGCAGTATTGCGAAATTAGTTGCGGCACTACGGGGTTTAACATCTCTGAAGCCCACAAACATAAACAAACACAGAAACACACAGAAACATACATTCCTACAACCTACATACAACTACAATCCTTCTCAGGATTGCCAGAAGCGAACATATGTTTTCCTCATAATTCCGCACGCACTGCAGCTGCCTTGAAAGCAGTGGATCAAAATAGGCAATCTGTAAACTTGCTCCATGTCCGAGAGATAACACTTTGTGAAGAGAAAAAATAGGCACACATGTACGGCAATGAGGATGGCTAAACCAAAAAAAGTCACACAACTACGGCAGCAACTACGGCATCAATCACCCTCATCAATGCGACTTGTTGCTCTGGCAGATCACTATTCTCACGGGTGTTCAGTTCAAGATCATTACTACAGGCACTCTCAAAATACTGTTTACATTTTGATTGTTTTCCAGCAAACTCCGTAAGTTTGATATTTATTTTCTAGGTGCCTAGTATGCTACTGTGCCGTCGATTTGACCAGATTCTCAAATGCTTTTACTCTGTATGGAGCACGCCAGTACAGGTACGAAGGCTACAGCGGATCCGTCAGTTGCTCACATATTCAGATGCACTGATTGGAATTTTATGTAAAAATTACAAAACCACACCAACATTGTTCCCTACTGCGTACGTTTGTGCATATAGTAGACATGAACTGTCCAAAATTTGTTCATTTCATTCAACCAAAGGACTCATGGAAACTTCAATACTGCACGTCGTTTTCGTCAAAAATGAGTTTTACATGTTCATAGTAGCTGTACTACATAAAAATGAAGACCATCACTTTACACATGAAGGTTTCGTACTACACGGTGAGGAACTCGTTACCAGAACGACACCTCCATTTTTAAAAATGGTCTGTGAAACCTTTATTGCATAGGTATGGGACACTGGACGAGAAGCCCGATCAGGCAGAGAATATCTGCTTGATGTAACGCATTGAGTGCAGACATTGCACTGTATGTGCACGGTAAATAATGTACAGTTCTTTCCAGATTTATGAACTGTACTACTATTACCGTGCCTTGTCAAGATCCGCTTTCAAAAATCGCCACTGCTTGGTGCATATTGTGGTCGTTTTTTAAATGTTGTACTTGAAAATTCGTAACCTTTTGCGCTTCTTCAAATCCGATCTTTTTCGAGCGCACATGCGCGACAACTAGAGCCAGGCGCACGGGGCTGAAAACGGGCACGGCCTCCGAGCTAAAAAAAGGTCAGCGTGCCACCAAAAGAGAAAAGTAAACCGACAGAAACAAAAATAACACTGAGAAAGTCGGCAAAGATGGATGGGTAAAACAACAACTCGCCGCTGGCAAAAGCCTTTCATCGGCGTCGACGTAGTAGGTGGGGAACTAAATACGATCAAACCTGTACCGGGCAATAACTTTTTGAGACTGGCAGATTAGTTTTATACCTTTACGACGTGAGAATCGACCACGCTATGCCGTACATAATCACAACCAACTCGTAAACGTCTTACTAGACGTTCGCGGTTTAGCCTTGAATTCGCGAATTAACTAAACTGACATCAAATCATGGTGGTAAGTAAGACTTTCTTCAAGCAGTTCATTCTAACGGGATTGTGTACCGTATGACTCAATAGTGCTGGCGGATCCCGACACAACGTTTGTATTGATGCCCGTGCGAAGAAAGCAGACATATATGACAGTGTTGTGGCGGTTGCCTTAGATTAATGTAATGGCGCCGTTGAGGCCTGCATGGGGGATGACGCGTAGTTGCACTTCATGGATGATTTGCGAAGAGTTGATTTTTTTTCGACGGTCTGAGCGCGATTCTAGGAAGTAGGGTAGTATTACATACTTTTAACCTACGGTTGAACACTTTATGTAAACCAAGGTATTCCTTGAAGTTGTCAATTTTTGGAATAAGTTGTAACTTTATTATTAACAAACGACATCAGAAAAGTTGGTTAAGCAAGGCCTTAACAATAGCTGAAGAGAATAGAAGAAGTTCATGAAATGAAAAAATACTTGGAACGGAAGAAATTGAACGACATCATAAAGGATATTAGTTCACGAAGACGAACTCTTCAGAAACGTGATACCTATGATTCGATACGATGGGAATACCATATGTTCTGGTAGAATACGGGATTCCATGCTTGATTAAGATAAGGAAGCATCTCAGCGTTAATCCTTCTCAACGCGTCAGAAAGTTTTTTTCTTACTTGGGGTGTACTGCAGTGAATCGAAATATCGATAATCAAAAGGTTCTTGTCGGTGTGAGACTGTCGGGCGAAGACCGCAGAAACGGCCTTCATAAAAAGCGGGATCTTGTAGTAGATTCCGAACGAGTCTACAACAATAGTAAGCAGAAAGAGATGAATGATTGTGGTCAGGAAGTCATTCAAGTGGATGGATATATCATAGGACTCAGCTGCTGCTAAAAGCTCGCCTCCGACAGAAGAGAAAGGGACTCAGATTTTTTGAGCTGTGCAAATCCAATGAATAGAACACATGCTTTACACAGTTAGAATATGCAGTCCAGAGTTGTAGCTTGTCGGAACATACGACGTACTTCCAGTGCTGGCATCATAGAAAGCGAATAAAAAGCATTAAAGTTTCGATATGTGAATTTGTTCGCTGGGGACTGGTAACAGAGGTCATGAGTGAGTCGTTTCAATAGCCGGAGTGAATTATTCGCAATTAATAGATGGGAAACGCAAAGATCTCCAACGAAGTTTTGAAGGCAACTCGGAATAAGTGCTTCAAGGTGTAGTAACCCATGTAATATGTAGTTGAGGCTCCTTGTGAGCCCTTTGAGAAAGAAAAATTATTCAAAGGTGCAATTGGCGTCTTGCTCCTTGCGTTGCGCTGGAGAAATTGGTATCCGATTTGTCACGGCGAAGTAGCTTTCTACTTTAAATTTTATGTCGGAGTTATTTTTGCTGCTTGATGGATATTTTTTTTGAATATAAGGCTGCGGTTGAGAATCGCACTATAGGCTTCGAAAAGGTTCGAGATAGACTGGGGTAACTGGGTTTCGCCGCCGATGAAAATGCTTTCAACGACTTTGACCTAAAGCAGAGCAGGGCCTTCCCTCTTCGAATATAATAACAAGAACTGGGAAATAACGCTTTGATTATAAAGCCATACTATAAGAGCCATTCTTCTATGCATAATTTCCAAAGGCGATGTGATTCAACTATGCCGTACGCTGGCTTGTTAAGTTTCCAGATCTCGTTGATACAATTTGTCCTGCCTTTCGGCGGACGGACATATATATATCTTTTGAGTTAACATGCCTGTAGATAAGTCGCAAAGATGTGGGCGGGTTCCAGTTTGAAGTGGCAGAGCGCCGCGAGAGAAAGAAGGTTTCGAATTGCGACAAACTTAGCTGTGGAAGAGTCTGTTCTTAAGGCATCTTTTTCATCATCTTTGTTACCATGCAGTACACGCATTTGAGCTTAAGATTGTCTTCCATACCATATTTCTTGATCTGAAAGAAGTGGTGGGAGCTAATGACGTTCGCGCTGCGAGGAATCGACTAGATTGAGACAGGAATGAACGCTTTCTTATCTGAATACTTCTAACGTTCCTTCCCAATAGCTTTTTCGATCATCCAAAGCTACGCAAACGGTAGATTTTGATTATTGGCGGGTTGAAAGCCAAAGAACAGTTCCATCTGAACTAGTAGAGTCTGCTTGGATGATTAGAACCCGATAGGGTGACATATACGATCTTGGGTCTGTGTGTCTCCCATGCTCTTGTTGGGTATTTCGAGGTCACAAAAGTCCACAAACAGGAAGCTAGCAATATTTAATATTTCAGAAGATATGAAACATTTATGATGACTTGATTAAAGGGAATATTCCATCTCGAAAGGGTCAAGGGGAGGTTCTGGAATTATATTATTCAATATCACGTCCGGGTCCAACATTGACTCCGCCAGTTGATTGACTTCGTCCTCCTACTCAGAATTAGTCTGATCAGAACCGTTTTACTCCAAGAAAGAATCTCTTTCTTTTTCAAGGTATCGATGCCATGCTCTATTCGATAAAGTTCGAGAAAAAGAGGCAAGAAAGGTAAGAGTCTAATATACTAGTACGCTATTTGAAGCGTCGGAATCTAAAGGGAATTTAAGAAGAAGAAGAAGACAAGGTCTTCGGTCTTAAGGACATATCGTTTGTGCCACCAACCGGACTTTGTTTCCTTCCAGTAGTAGCAGGCAAGAGTGTTGGGAAAGAGATGATCCTTACCGATTTTCGGGTCTTGCTTTTCTCTTAAGAAATGGTGAAGAGCACGAAGAGTTACTTGCTTCCTGTTTGTTAAAAGAACATATTCGCTGATAGGAGCTTTTGGAATGCAAGAAGTTTGAGGTGCATGAACGCTAGCCAGCTCAAAGCTACTGGAAAGCTACCCTCCGAACATAATTTTCTTGAGGAAGGTCAATCTCAAAAGGATATCGTAGTATGAAGCTTTGCGGAAGCCTAGGGGGGACTCACGAAGGGGATCTTGATCCTTGAGAATTCTCTGAAGGAGAAGAAAGACAGAGGAATGCGCATAATCGATGCAGCCAATCGCATTGTCATGAAGAGCGGGTCGCGACTCGAATTTATAGTCATACTCAGCACAGATTGCGTGCAAATAACGGTTGTTACACTCCGGGTCACCGGAAAGCGATTCTGGTAGACCATGGACGTCGAACCACTTTATATTGATCATTGAAACAAAATCTTCCATGCATCGAGACGGCGTGAGTGTAGTACCCGAACAGGGGGGTCTACTGTTCCAATTTTGGCTCACTTTCTTATGATCAGCGAAAACCACGCCTTTTTCTGTGACCAGCTTTGTTAGTATATGACTACCAAACTTCAAAACAAGGAGAAGCGTGGATTGTGTGACCACAAAGTATGACTTGACTGTGTTTGTTTTTGTGTAAGTGAGAGGTGTGTTATCCGGGATAAGGCCCCGCATTGTGATATATGAAAAAACAGCCATTCGTTGCGCGCCCCTATGGGTGAGCGTGCATGCCACGTCGGTGATTGGCCCAGGTTTTCCCCTGGCTGGATATCCACCCGGCGACTAATCTCGCCGGGCCAAAGTATTTTAGACGCCGCTCTAGAGCGGCGGTTGACATTAGAGAGGACCTTACTGCGTTTGGTTCTTGTTATTATCGTCTTGAACATCAGAATCAACTGCAACTCTTCTAACGGTATCATCATCATCAAGTCGCGCCTTCGATGCGACGTTCTTCGAGTCATCAACAGGCGCCTTTGACGCCTGATAGTGCTGATGATGGAATGGCGCCTTCGGCGCCACATCATTAGAACCCTTGTTCATCATTTGCTCGGACTTTTGACTGCTGTTGAAGATGCTAGAAATGTCACTTGATGCTTTTCGGTCCATACCTGAGCGCAGGGACATCGTCAGAAAGGAGGGTTTCTAGAATCGCTTATAGGTCGCGATACCAGTGTAGTGCTGCGAGTAGCTCGCCCGAAGCAACACACGAGAGGGCGGGGCGTGCTAGAGGTACAAAAGACAAGAAAATCGTGGCAATAAAGGAGAAATATTGCACGTGTGGCAGGGCGTAGTGTCGCCGCCCTTGCTTTTTTGCGTCCGCGCAGCGTCGCTACTTACTAACCCCGAAGGAGGAGGTAAAAGAGAAGAAGAAGGGGGGAAAAGAAGATATGACGGGAAAAGTGCTTTATCTTAAGGGCAGACTTTACTACCACCGTTGACACCCTGTCCAACCCCAACCCGACGCCGCCCAGCCAGCTTATGTTGCTTCTGGGCGAGCATAGAAGGCGGGTCTGGTGGCCCAGAACGGCCCAAGGCAAACAAACCTAAACATAAACTATACAGAGCACCTTAGAACTTACAGCAATAG
>JAVCKV010035169.1:0-24047 GCA_032274145.1 Herpochondria borealis | reverse complement strand
TCCAAAGTGCGGGAGAGAATTGACATAGCAACGAGAAATCGTTTCCAGCTGACGTGGTCTCGCCAAGTAAGTGCTTTGTTCGTCGCAACACTTGCAGTCCACCGATTTCCATTGCGGACAGGCGGTCCTTGTCCGTTGGAACACTTTCACCACCTGAGGATCTTTCTGAGGCGTCATGTGCGCTGGTGTTGGCACTCAGGTTCGAAAGAGATGTGGCTAGGGACTCAAGAGGAGGAGGAGTTTGGTCCCCACTTTGAAGCTTTCGTGTGTCACCAAGTCTGGCCATCAAGGCACTATATAGGTCGAACTCCTCAACTAAGTTCGCATGCGAATCAATATCGATACTGGGGTGGTCGTTCAAAGCTCCAAGTTTTGTCGGTAGGTGCGACATGGGGTACAGGACCCCGCCTCTAGCCAAGTTCCCCAGTCGAGGCATTCCATCAGGCTTTGCAGAAGAATCTGGGGACTCATTATGCTGCCTGCTTGTATCGAATGGTTCTTCGTGCGGAGGCAAGGATGGCAAGCAGCGAAACGATATCGCCGACGATCTCATGGCAGAGCGGGTTTATGATGTGATTTACAACAACTCTCTCCTAGAGCGAGCTAAAACGGCTTTCTGAATCTTACTGGACACGTGCTCTGTCCAAGTTTGCTATCGACGTTGAGTGAGACATATTCCACCTGTTCCGCGGAACATTTTATCACCTGGTTTTCGACCTCAGCTGTTGCTAATTTGACATATTCCACATGTTCCGTGGAAGCAGAACTTAACTGGGGCACGGTAACATGACGATGATTCTTCTTAGTTCCGGAGTTCGGTGGTATGAATACTCGGACTGGGAGTGCATTCATACATACTATTTATGGGTGTCGCAGCATATGGTTGCAGGACTGGTGAATGGGACAGGTCATCACTTTCGAAGCTTCTAAAGATTCAGATGATTCTTCACCCACTACACAGTAGCTATCGTACCAATCACAGCAACAATGGCGCCAATGATTACAATGGTCCAGTCAAAAATCTTTTCGCCAAGACTCAGCCTTGGTCCAAAGAGCGATAGATGAGCAGCAGCAGGAAATATGACACTAACCGATAAGGTACAAATCATTCCAACAAGCGCACATATGTAGCTAAAGGACGGTACAAAGAGCGCCACAACCAGCGACACGACTATCAGTGAAATCTTGATGATTGAATCCGTAACCGACATGACTGCATCATTGCAAACATAGGGAGCCACAATTTCCTCAATACCAAGCGCCAAGGGAAACATAGTCAATGTGAACTTGGAAAAGGCCGTGAAAATCATTAGAAACGTGAGACCCTTCATTGCCATCACCGCAGAGGAGTTCTCTTCAAGAGAAATTGTCACTTGATCTTCGACACTGGAGCCAAACATATAGTAGCCGCTCACAGCCACAATCAAACAAGCTCCCATTACAACCAAGTAGGTAGCATCAATCATTCGTTCAAAGTCCTGCGGACGCTCCATTGAGCTGTAGATGGATGGCACAATCGCGTGTCCTGAAAAGGTGTATGCAATTAGACCCAATGCAACGGGAAGTCCAGCAGTGCGCCACATGATGTGAAATGGTTCGCCGTCGTCGGTGACCTCTTTTTCCAGAACTTGCTCGGAGATGTCACCCTCTATGATTGCCGCTGCAAGTACAGACAGGACCACAGAAATGGTAGCGAACGTACCAACCATCGACAGATATGATAGCAGTTTTGGAGTGCGTAGTAGAGCGGTTGGTATTGTCAGTGCACCAGCGGTGATCGCCATTAGCAACTCCTTGGGTACATCTGGCAGAAGGGTATTAACATGGTCGCCGATGGTCACCAGAAAGATACATAGACACGAGAAGAGTTCAAAGTACAGAACGGAAGAGAGAAGAATGTTGCCACGCTGACCAAATGCTTCACGAGCAATCTGTGGAAACGATGTGATGGGTCGGCGCATGCGTGCACCGGGAGCCGAACCTGGCACAACAGGACTCTTATAGGGCGAGTCATCGAAGAATGCTGTGGGTCGGGGGTCACCATTTAGCTGTCTGCCAATCATCTTGGAAGTCTTCCAGGTGATGAAACAAAAGAAGCAAGTCACAAAGAACCCACCCACCCAGCCTGAGCTTTTGAAAACAAACGGAAGGCCCAGCATACCGACCCCCATCAGGATGTTGCTCATGTTGAAAACACATTGGGCGAAACTAGCTTTTTCACTTGAAGGCGACTCTGCCACGGCTTTCTTCCTCCTTGCAAACTGCAGCTCACGATCGTAACCTGGCGACTTCGTCCCGGATTGCAAAGATTTCTTCTCTTGCTCGGCAAGCACTTTTCGGCGAGCGTCAGCAGCACGCTGTCCCTTTTCTTGCGAAATTTGCATGCCTAGCTCGAATGCGGTTTTAAAGTCCGCACTCTTTACCTTTGGCATATTCCGAACTTCAGCAGCATCAAACGATTTCTGTGGACGAAACAATTTCCTTCCTCTCGGGTGGTCTGGCGTATCGTACCCCCGTCGTAACCCGCGAAGACCTGGCCCCCCGAACAGTGGCGTATTTCCAGCCTTGGGGCTCTTGGTGACGAAATCAGCTCTCTTGGGGGTCATGACGGGGCTTGCCAAGAGTGAAATACTTCGTTCAAAGGTGGCTGGCCATGGTTCCTCCATCTCGTGAAGCAACTCGATGGTTGTGGTGCTTGCTTCACCACCAGAGTCTTTCTGGCTTACCAGTGGAGTGCTCTCCAAAGGGTCGCCGCAGTTGTTTCCCGAGGAAATCTGGGTGCTGCGCGACATGGTAGTAATCTTCGTGGATCTGATGTGGTTGGAAGCAGAGCCTCAACTTCCTGGACAAGTTGATAGTTCCACTTTACTGAAAAGACCGTTGCTAGCTTTCAAAATCCTTCAAATGGGATAGGAATGACGGTGCCAGACTGAACGTTTGCAAGGCTGCCCTGAGTATGCCTGCTGCATCACAAGCATACGGTCTCTGTCTGCACCAAAAGAATGAGAACAACTGGATCGACTATTTTTTGTTCTGCCCAAAGATGCCTGCCGGCGCGCTTGGTTGCAGAATGCGCGTTCTGCGCACTTTTCGCATTATGCGTTCTGAGGTAATAGTGAGATACAGCCTCTTTGTCTACTTCTACTTTAGCAATTGCTAGCTGGCTCTACAGTTTCGCGAATGGCCGATCATAGACATGCTAGCTACGTCTAGTAGTGGAAGTAATCCAGTACACTCTCATAAACCAGAAACGTAATGGCTGCACTCGGTGCAACACGAAAGGCGTTGGGAATAGCACCCTTGAAGAAACCTGACACACCTTCCTTTCTCCACATACGAGACACTGTGGAGACGACTCCGCCATACTCACGTTTCACCACACGAAATTCACCGCTCACTGTCATTTCAAGCGATTGCGCTCTTTGTTGCAACCTTGACTTTACAACTTGTAGCGGATATGTGACTGTGCTGGCAATGCTACAAGAAACGTGTCAGTCTTGAAAAATGTAGGCAACGAAGCCTGAGAACGATTCCATTCCACTTACATCTTTGATACAGCTCCCATGGCCAGAAACCCAAATGATAGCTGGAATCGTTCGACGACTGAAATGTTATGCTTTCTCTCTGCTCGGGTCACTTTGAAGTACTTTTTCAGAAATTCATAGACGGCAAACTGCACACCGCCATGAGAAGTCAACATGAGGGCTGGTATAGCCCCCTTATACAGTGCCATCACACCTTCTTCTCGGACAATCGTTCGCGCAGCATCTGTCATGCTTTTATACGGCGGTTTTGTCGTCTCTGTTGCCTGTTTCAGCTGGAGTTGCATCCGTGTCTTGATCAACCACACGGGGTTGGTAATCCCCACCATGATGGCACCCGAGGCGCAGGCTAACAGAAAGCTCTCAACAGGTGAAAAGTCTCTAGGTGCCACCTGTTTGTAGCCACCATAACGTTTTTTCATGCCTTCGTAAAAGAAGAAATAGCCACCCCATGATACGGATGACCCGACAACTGCAGGTGTCAACCCCTGATAGAGACCTAGTACACCTTCTTGACGCACGACGGCTCGAAACACTCTCCAGGATGATATCCGCCGACTTTGTTGTTGAGAGGCGGACACGTTTTCATTGACTTGCATCCGCACCTTGATCAGATCAAGGGGATAGAGGGCGACAGTGCTTGCTGCGCCCCCCAAGAACCCAGCCAGACCAGGAGCGAAAGAGTTGTCATGTTTGGTTCGAACCATAGAGTATCAATGACAACCTTACGACTACAATCAAGTCATTGTCGTCGCCGAGTCGTTCGTTGGTCGGAGGAAGCAAGAGGTGAGCCGACAGCTTTCGTGTTTGTCTGGAAGTCGTGACGCTGTCGTTTCTCACCTTGGAAGCGAAGGGCAGACGCTACGCGCCAACACTTTTCGCCTTGTCGCGTCAGCAAAATGATGATGTCAGATTGTGCGCCAATCAAAACTCCGCAAAAGCGTTCGAAATCCATAACCGGTATTCAAAATCGCTTGTTGCAGTTTCTGATTGATACTCAAATCACCCACCCATCAACTTTCCTGTCGGAGCTAGTGACCATAATTTTCGTTGCAACGATTGCAGTGCTCACACGTTCGTACTTTGCTTTCTATCGAAACGACATCCACCATGCCCCGAATCTTGAGTCTAACCCAACCCCAACGTCGTGGTGCTACCGGGCTTAGCAGCAGCAGCAGCTCACAGGGCAGCACGTCTACGTTGTCGTCCTTCTCTTCCCATGGTATGAGCGATGATGGGCCATTAATGACCATTGGTGAGATTGCCCAAAACTTGGGTGAGACGCCCAACTTCACCCCTGGCAACATCAAGCCATCTTCTCCCTCTTCAAACTCATCTTTCCCTCGTATGATGAGAAATCAGCGAATGTCTTCGTTTGATTCCTTCATTCAGAAGGAGGAGCAAGCACTCACGGATCAACAACGTACTTCTACAATGCCCACGACAACCGACTACGAAGATTCCTGGGGACACTTTGTGGATGTCGCCGCTGCTGATGAGGAGATTACTCGTCACAGCCGCATCCTCTCCTCGAGACCATCCTATCCTTCGTTTTAGATCGTGCCCCTCTCCAAGAAAAAACAAGAACACCTACATCATCATAGACCATCACGCTCTTCTCTCGCACCATCCGCGCTGCAAGAGCAATTTTGTACATATTCACTGCCTCCTCACGTGCAAACCAAAGTTCATCCAAGCTCGCCGATCTCTTCACGGAAATCCAAGTTGATCCCGAGTTTCATTGGTTCTCGCTCTTTGTTTTGATAGACAGAGCGATGGACACAACCACCATACACATCAGCATGGATTCTCCCATGCAACTAGATACACATAGACACCTTAGATACATATTATACACATTAAGAATACACTTACGACTACACTGGCTTCATTCATTCAGCACCATCTTCATGCCACATCCGTGGTATTGAGAGGCCATCATAACCATGGGTGATCGATCTCTCTTGCTCATATCGATCTTCTCCGTGTTTGGCGAAGAAGACGCGGCCCGTGTGGCTCAATTCAAACTGATTAGGATCTGTATCTTTAGTTCGTCTTGCAACTCGGAGTAGAGAAACCACGACCGAGCACGAACTAAGATATCAGCGCTCCGCTGTGGAACTAGCGCAAGAGCTTTTGCAAGCATTCGGTAACGTATGTTGGAAGATCAGCGTTCACGAAGGTAAATAATGGAACCACGTGGGTGAATGATGACGCGTCCTGTTGAATGAATATGCATACAGTACACTATACGGAGTATAGTTTACAGTAGCTACATGTAGCTACATGTAGTACACAGTATCTTTTGCGCGAAGTTCTGTTTTTTGTTGTAGCGCATGATGCGCGAAGTTCAAGTTCTGTGTTCTGTGTTCTCGAACACGAATCAAATTGGGAATCAATCCTGTGATGCCACATTTTGGCAAGCTTGTATCTCATCCAGGGGAACAAGAATGCTGTGCCTCCCAACACGAACGCTGTCATAAAAGGACTTTCAACGAACTAGATAAACAAGATCAACACAATCATGAAACTAGAAGCTCCATCAGTAGCAACGAGCCCTCTTCCTGAGCGTCCTCACAAGAGATTCAAAGCTTGCTTGTCTTCCCCTCCTGATTTCATCGAAATCAAAAATGATGCCCCAGCCCTCGGGGATATTGACATCGACGATACAACTTGTGGGGGCACTGGTCGAAGGCTTCGGTCCTACAGTTTCATGAGACGCGTGTTCTATTGGCTAATGATGTTGGCCATGCTTGTCATCACGCTGTCCAAGGGCAAGGTTACCGACCGAGACATCAACCTTGATATGATTTTCAACTCCACCATGTTCCCTCATCTCGAAGAACATTTGCGCAGACTTCAATCGGACGCGAGTAGTGCTTTGTTCAACTCGAGCTTGGTCTCAAGCATAGAAATCCACTTGAGTAGAATCCAATTCTCAATTCGAATGCAAAACTCAAATAGTGATGAAATGCCTGGAGTCAAACTGTCAAAAGAGGGAGCAAAAGCTCACTATCCAATTGTTTTGATTCCCGGCTTTGTCACGTCTGGACTCGAGCTGTGGGAGGGCGAAGAGTGCGCGAAGAAGTATTTTCGACAGCGTATCTGGGGTGCATTTGGTACCCAAGTACGAGGCTTCTTCACAGAAACGGAATGTTGGCGACAGCACCTTTCGCTCGACCCCATTACTGGGATGGATCCTAAAGGCATTCGACTTCGAGCAGCTCAGGGCTTCGAGGCTGCCGACTATTTCATGTCAGGATATTGGGTGTGGTACAAGCTGATTCAGAACTTGGCGGCTGTTGGCTATGATGGGTCGACAATGAGTATGGAACCGTACGATTGGCGACTGGCTTTCCCGTTGCTGGAGAAACGAGATGGATATTTGACGAAACTGATGTACAAGATTGAAGCCATGCACAAAACAACTGGCAAGAAGGTTATCATTGCTGCTCACTCGATGGGGTCTCCTCTCATGACATACTTTCTTGCATGGGTCACGTCCTCGGAGAAGGAGGGCGGGGGTGGAGGCGGCAGCGACTGGGCCGACAAACACATTCACTCTCTCATTAATATTGCTGGACCCATGTTGGGAGTACCAAAGTCTGTTACAACAATCATGTCTGGTGAAATGAAGGACACGAATGTTCTCATGGGAACCTTTGGTTCAATGCTTGAGCAGTTCTTTGGTCGGCGTCGTCGCAGAGACCTTTGGGCTTCTTGGGGAGCTCTCTGGGCGATGTTACCGAAAGGAGGGGTTGAACTGTGGGGCCCTGGTGCTGATATTTCTTGTATTGAGGGGAAAATGCCAAGAGGCTTGGAATGTGTCTCATCCTCAGAGGTAGATCCTTCCGCCACAGCTCCATTCGTAGCCTTTCGTGATGACGTTGAAGCTCAGGGAGGATCGGATGCTGCTCAGAGCAGCAACTGCACATGTACCGACAAGGATACCAAGTTACAAAAGGTCATCGCAAAGTACATCCAGAAATCAAACTGGTCTGTTGACGAAACGCTTGCTTTCCTGAACGATTGGGGAGCTGGTCACGGCAAAAAGCATTCCGGAGTGCAATCTCACTCTTTGGATCGACATGATGGGAAGGAGGATTGGAGTGATCCCACACGAACTCCACTTCCTGATGCTCCATCAATGAAGGTATACTGCTTCTATGGGGTTGGTCTTGATACAGAGAGATCATTCATCTACAAGCAGAACCTTGAAACTGCTGATAATGGAAATGGGACAAAGCAATGCTCCTCTCCACCTGTCGACCTTCCCTTCGTCATGGATGGTTCTCATTCTAATGAAGATCATAACATCACCTATGGTGTCAAATTAGTTGATGGAGATGGGTCGGTGCCGCTGCTGTCACTCGGGTACATGTGTGTCGACGGGTGGAAGAAGGATCATCTCAACCCATCGGGGATGAATGTCATTACCCGCGAATACAAAGACCAGCAAGAATTCTCAGTCGACGATCCGATGCGAGGCGGGCCAAAGAGTGCTGAGCACGTCGACATTCTGGGCAATCTAGACATGACAGAAGACTTCATTCGAGTTGTTACCAACTTCCAGGCAAGCAGGGTTCAAACGAAAATTGTCAGTGATATTGAGAACGTCGCTGCCAAGATCAACGCCCACCCGATTGGTGGTTTGAAACCACCAAGCTCTACTACGCTCAGGAAAGTGAGCTCTCTATTCAAGAAGATGAAAACGCAAGCTTCGTTCTTGGTGTAACCCATTTTGTCTCCAGTGTAAGAGTACGAGTAGAACATACAAACCTCTCACAGTCTCAGTTAGCAAAGGCCATACACCTTCGTACCAGCACATATCATCATAAATATGCAAGGGTTAGCTGGTTTCCTTATACCAGATGTTTGAAACATCTGCTATCGTCACATTGATGAGTTTGGGCCTAAAACTACACTGACAATTGATTGGTTACTGCTGTCGTCCACTCTCGTGCCATAAATCGAGAATTTCATAAATGGAGAATCTGCTGGTCTGTTGTCTTTGCTTTCGACGATACTCGCACAGACGCGCTATTGTATATGCAAACCTATTCTCAGGCAAAGAGCCACCCCACATGGATCTGCATATACCTAACATGAAAAGGTGCGGCTGCTGGCATATGAATGTTGGCTCTCCGAGGCCAAACTCAAAGATTGAGTTAGCTCTTGAATTCACCACATACGACCGAAACCTCCCGTCTCATTCGACTCCGTCCGGTATCGATTTTTTTTTAAAAAATGGGGCGAATTGCGGTCGGAGTGCACTGTCGCCTCTGACGCAATGGGACAGAATGATGAGAGCGTGTTCAGGGACTTCGCTCACCGCGGCAAAACTTGTTTGCTTTACCGAACGCTCCCGATTGTCAGAATGATCGATCTCCAGGTGTCTAGATGTGTCACCAAGCCAGTCGAGGTCTTTTTAGACATCTTAGGATCCAATTGTCTGTAATATTGTCCTTCTTGGTTGATTGGTTGATTCAACCCCTCAATCATAGATTCATTCAGCCAATCTGTCGGTCAGCCCTTTGGCAGCCCGGTAGGTACTTGGATTCGGAAATGGGTTTATACTACGACTATGCAAACGGTCATCCCACGCCGCTCCCGAATGAAAATTTGTCGGCTGACAAATAGTACCATGAAGAAAAAACGTTGTCGATGGTCGGGCGGAAAGTGTCGAGTATTGTAGGAGGGGCCGGGCCCCTTGACGTCAAAGGGGAAATGAAGATAGCGAGCGAAACAGGCTGTCGCCTAACGTGAGAGGGCAATTATAAGGAGAGTAGGTGTTCGCAGAAGGAACCCCCGATAGTCGCAGTCCAGTGTCTAAGCAGTATTCTTTGGGCTGTTGAAATCCTGGTATGTCTGCTGTCGCCCGGTTAATAATTTTGAATTGGTACGGCGTCTTATGTAGACACGTTTTTCTACTGCATGATTTCAACGGTGGCTCTTACGACAGTAGAAAAATGTGTCTACATACGACAACAGTCGAATCAATCCAAAACCGATAACCGGGCGACAGCAGACACACTTTGGTCGACAATTCTCTGGTTACAGCTAGCAGATGTCTTTTCCAGCTGGCAGGCCAATTTGCACCATCGCAAAACAGCATCAGGCTTCTCAACTTCACGTTGGACATCAACCTCATATCACCACTTCACTTCATCCCAAACACCATTGTTCAGCAGGTATTAAATCAACCAAATCTGGATTGTAACTACAACATGAAGTTGCTTTTCGCTGGAATTTTCTTGTTGCTTCGTGGAGGTACAGTTGTCGCTGCCCCCGAACCATGTCCTTCGGATCGCTCCATTGAGGGCTACACGAATCTCAAGACGTTCAACCAAGATAACAGTGCGGGTCAGTGCGGTTCCCTCCGGCCAGACTTACATTTTGTGTCCAAACACTACCTTTGAAACAGCTTGTGGCGATGACGGCGGTGATCTCTTTATTAGTCAATCAGATACTGGAGCAGACGGATCCTCCAAGAATCAATGCAATTTCCAGCGGGCCAACGGAACTGAGGGGTCGTGTGTCTGGGTCTTGGTGACGGAGGGTTTGATTGACATCAAACTCCAAGACTTGACTTTTCAGGGAGTGGAAGGAGAGACTCCTTTGAGACGGGGAATTGTTTCCATGAGGCAGAATGAAGTTACTCTAGAAGATTGTCACTGGAAGGTACGCAGACTCTCTTCAATATTCTCCACTACTGGTGTCAGTGCTCTCATAGTTTCTGTGCTCGCTTCGCTGCGTTTTGTTATACACACACCGATAGGGCCTTCATCTAGACAGGGGTGCGCTCCTTGATCCAACAGGTGGCAATGTGACCCTCTCCGGTTGCTCCTTTAATAACAATGTTGGTGATTCGCTATTGTTTCATCAAGAAGGAGAGTCCCGCTGCAATGAAGTTTCAGGCCAGTTGATCCACACAAACAACGTCAATGGGGTCGCCGCTTATGAATCTTCTTGCTCTGTGGACAATTACTACATCATTGCCACGATCCGAGCTATGTTCCGTGACACTGTGGAGTTGGGTCCCACAACCGTCTTTGAAAGTGGGTCTCAGAAACATCTTGACGATGGAGTTGGTATTTCTTGTTTGGGAGTGCAACAGGATAAAGTTGGTGGTGTAGAGGTAACCTGCACCAATTTCACAGGCACGTCCTGCTCGTTGTCAGTGGACTCTACGGGGCCCTGCCCACCTCGGAGGCTTACCCCATCGCCAACAGCTGCTCCTACAATTGCCTCTTCGACTAGTGCCACAGGTTTAATTGGGAGCAACGCCCTACTTGTGTTGGCCTTGTGGGCTATGTAAAACCGGTAGCACAATAAAAGGTGAACTTCCATGTGCCTCGTACAGCCGGAACAGGTAATTCGACGGTATTTCTGAGACTGCCTTGTGCTTCGAGCTCTCAACGATGAATAAAGTTAGTTGTCAGCAAGTGAGAGCTCCCAACTATGCCAACATTACCCGCCGCCAGTCCCCGAGATTTAGAGCATCGTCGACGTTAGTAGTTATCCAGTGCGTCAGAAGGGAACTGCATGTCGCCCGCGACGTTGCTCCAATTCAATCTTGTCGGTGTACGAGATATATATGCCCCAGAGAGTGCGTCAGCGGAAGAAACTGTCCAGCATCTTGTGAAATGTCGCGCGAGATGTCGCTCCAATTTGTCAAACTGCCCCAAGAGCATCCCTAACGTCCTAAACAACACGTCTTCTTGTTGCTCACCAATCACATTCTCGCTTGCTTCTTGCTTGCTTAGAAATCACTTTGGGGGAGTATGCATCAGTAGATGCTGACTTCAACATGCCAACAGCATTGGGCCCTTTCCTATGATAAAGCAAGAACAAAATTGGTCGAGAAAGTGATCACTTCACTTTTGGAAATACGTGACGCACTTCATGGCGGTGGTCGTTGCTTCGCAAAAGCTAGGATATCGGTATCTGTGCACACAAAAGGGAGTTATTGCATTACCTTGTCGCAACATGTCTTCTTCTTGGAACATAGACAACATTGGAGGGCACCTCGAGGATTACGTATGGAGATCATTTGTAAATCATAACCTTGCTGGTGGTGTCTTGGTTGGGGTGCTTCTCATCAACCTTAGCTACATCTTCGTCCACAAGATCTATGTTCGCCGCTCAACAGAGTATAAGGAGCAGCTTTCACGCGACCAACAGCTCATCGTTATTCATCACACAGTCGAAGCTGCCTTCCTTGGTATCATCTACATTCCATTCACATACCTCATGCTCTCAATCTTCTTCGAAGACCAATCGCTCGAATCTCTTGGTCACAAAGCCACCGTGGTGGCAGTCTTCGATGTGTGCATTGTCATGATGTATCTCGTTGAACTGTCATCCCGTTTTGTGCGTCCCCGTCCGCTGGTTGTGGCACACCATCTATGCGCCTGGACGGCGGGTACTTTCGCCACGTTCTTTCCAACCACAGCCAACGTGAAAATTATGTCCCTGTTCAATTACTTTGTCACCTACGAGGCGGTAACATTTCTTGGTCTGCTCATGTACCGCCTGGCCCCGGGCCACAAGTTGACGCGCCCCACGATCCTAGCTGGTATGCTGATCTTCGGTTTGAGCCGACCTGTTCAAGTTGTGTGGATCTTCGGCTCTTTGATTGCTTCTTGGGACGATTTGGTGCTGGCTCACGCTATAATTCAAATCATTCTGACAATCGGATTTACGTCTCTACAGTTGTTCTCCTTGACGATTCATTGGAAACTGTATCAGAAATGCGCACATAGTGCGAAGACAAGCAAAGAAGGATTTGCAACCGGAAGCAGCCAGGATAATATGGAGGTCACAGAAAGGTTTTCCGAGTTTGATGGGGAGGTAGACGGCATCATGTTGGAGGATCAGGACGAGGAGTGTTTAGCCTAGTGTTCAGATCTGTATGATAGTCCAATCACTCGCGGGCCCACAAATTTCGGAAGAAGATTCTCACTTTATCAGAAGACGTCGCTTGAGAGATCTAATTCTATTACGTAAGGTGAACAGTGCCGTTTCTGTCTAGAGATCAAATTATTTGTGGCAATACGTTTAGTTTGTTGCTGGTATTTTTGTCAAGCATTGCAGCTGCATCGGTACCTACATTGTCTTCGTATCTGGTCGACAATATGTTGTAAAGCAGCCGCATGGTGGTAATCGATTCGATTCTCTACGCTGACCCTCCTATGGCGTACGTTAGCAAGCATATCAATTTGAGCATCTCGAGAAGGATATACACCACATGCCAATACGCTGGTGGGTTCTTCACGTTTGCAACATCTTTGGAGATCAGTTTCAACGCCTTCTTTTCCTCCTCCTGGAGTTGATTTGGTTCTGATAATCCACCCACCAACCGGATCTTGGCGCGCGTGTATAGCAAGGGGGCAATCCCAAATGCCATGAGCACAAGTGCGCCAGTGGCTACGCCAGGCAACACCGCAGCACCCTTTTTGTTGAGCCAAGTGTGCGCCACCCAAAAGTTTGCAGCCAGAGCCAATTCGACTGCATGCAACGCACTAAAGACGTGTCGTCCAACGTCAACGGCAATGTCTTTTCGTAAAAAGGGAGCTTTGAACTTCACCCAGGCCTCCATGAAACTAATTGCCAGAACAAAGCTGGCCCACATGAGGCAAATTCCACTTGTGAGCAGAGGAATTTGAAGAATCTGCTTCTTGCAGAGCGTCATTATAACAGCGCCCGTTCCAGCATAAAATGAAAACAAGACCCGCTCATGAGGGCGACTCAACGTCATGGCTTCGCGATTCGATGCAGCGCAAGGGGGGCCAAGAGCACGTGGATTTGTTCTGCTGGTTTTCTTCTTCGTGACGTCGCGAAGGCTACAACAACTTCTGAGAATGGCTGCACTAGTTGATGTAGGTGCAAACGCAGAGGTTGATGGTATCACGTAGAAGGCTAGCAAGAGTGGCAACAACCAGGTGCGTCGACGACTCATCGTTCCCCACCTTCGACATTGCATGAGAGAGACATCATCGAAAAAGATACTATTCTCCGCCTGTCAGTCTTCGGGAAGAGCATCGTACCTTGTGCTGGTTCGTGTTTCAGCCGAAACCGAACGTTATTCCGCAGAATTCGAGCTGGGTCGTGCTGAAGGGGTTGGATCAAGATCTACGGAACACTATGCTAGTCTTGCATCGAAGACTTCCTACCTTCCAGAGATAGGACCACATAAAAGCATTTTTTAAAAGAAACAAATGAACCTGAGAACTGCTCTTGTTGTATTCGGTTTGCTATCTTCTTTACCAGCCCGATCCTTTTCCACAAAACGCCAAGCACTCTACTCTACTATTGCATCCGCTTCCTCGGCATCTTCAGATAACTGTATTCCCAGTATGTCTACTTGTAAATCCAAAGAAGACCACCAAACGGCCAAGGTTTGGGATCGATTCGCTGAAAACTACAGCAAACAGTCCATTTCGGATGAGGCGAGCTACGAAAAGAAACTCGAAGTGACTCGTCAATATCTAAAGCCACACATGAATGTTGTGGAATTTGGATGTGGGACAGGTGGCACCAGTATCCTTCATGCTCCCTACGTCAAGCATATTATAGCCACTGATATTTCACCCAAAATGGTAGAGATTGCGAAGGAAAAAGCCAAGGCTGCCAGCGTCAAGAACGTCGAATTCCGAGTGGCATCTATCGACGAACTCAGCCTTCCAGCCAACAGTCAAAATGTGGTGCTGGGGTTGAGTATTTTGCATTTGCTAGAAGACAGAGAATTAGCCATGAAGAAGATCTATTCCTGGCTTAAACCCGGCGGGTACTTTGTCACGTCCACGATTTGCGCCGGTGACATGGGATGGTCCACCAAGCTTCTACTAGGGCGTATCATGCCGATTGGTCGCTACTTTGGGTTGCTCCCACGAGTGGAGGCATTTACCAGGCAAGAGTTGAAGGAGAGTTTTATCAAAAGTGGGTTTAAGATTGAGCACGAGTGGCAGCCCAAGGAAGGAAAGGCAGTTTTCATGATTGGAAGGAAGGCTGAAGTAGAATGAAGTAGGCAGCAAGTGTGAACTTGTTATCATGAGTATTTGTTAAGAGTAGATCCTGTCCAGACATATTGTTTACCTCATGTTCGTGGCATACTTGTAGTGTTGCTATATCTGGTACCTTGTGGTTCGATGGCTTAACGGCAAGTTCTTCTGTACAGCCATGAATCGAAA
Source organism: Herpochondria borealis (assembly GCA_032274145.1). Classification (NCBI taxonomy): domain Eukaryota; phylum Rhodophyta; class Florideophyceae; order Ceramiales; family Ceramiaceae; genus Herpochondria; species Herpochondria borealis. Next base: position 9,313 of record JAVCKV010035169.1, on the reverse strand, counting down.
CCGCGAACAGCTCCTCCCGGGTACCTGTGTGGACACTTTGGTGAATAGTTGACTTGAATCGTTGTGGCGGCAGCGATGAGTAGAGGTACTTTTCAAGGTTACGCACCTTCTACCAGTCGTCGTATCGAGTCGCATGGTGGTCTATGAATACATGCAGAAGATCTTGAATAATCTTACTGCATCATACTGAAACTGATGCATGGTTGTCGCACGAAGGCGTCGATCGCTGTCGAAAGAGTCTTGTGGCTAAATGATTATACGGATGATTCGTCATTATGAACATAAACACAACCTAATCCTGCTTCTGTCCCAGACCATACAACTTGTTGTTTCCAAATAAAAACCTCGGAAGCAATCGCAAACCAAACAATTCAATGAAAAGTTCCGCCACCGAAATTATCGAGATCCCCATGAAAAACCCCAATTGACCACCAAGGTCACTGATTAGTTGAGAAAAGCTCGTGGATTTGCTTTCCTGGAACTCTTCATGCTGTATAGTTCCATAGTTGATGGTAATACAAACGAGATTCTCGCTGACGCTTCCTGAGGGAAGACTGACAAGAGATTCCACCTGTTGAGTAAAGCTCTTGGATATCGAAGCTCCTGAATAGGAGACGTCATATTTTTGTTCGGAACAAGGAGGAGTCTCACAGAAGCAGTCAGCAAGGGTCTTGTCGTTTCTGAATACCTCGCAAGAGCCATCATCCGTGACATTGATGGAGGAAAACGGAGCTATTGTGGTGGAATTACAATACTGCAATCCACCGTTGGGATCTCCGATGCTCCGACATTTACAGAAATTTTGAATGGTTTCGTATTTGCACTGCGTCCGACATTGTTCATTGTTGACAATCTCTGCACTACACCGTGACCAAGGCTGCTGTTGTTCTCTCTTATAGTCCGTCAACTGCATTTGGAGATAGGCCGAAGTTCCCGTTCCGACGAGAGTTTGAGCAGTTTGATCACTAATCAACTGCGTTTTTGGTTGGGTGACAAAGATCCTGATCCCGGCTTCTATCGTACTGTTTTGATAATGATCCTGATTCAACCATGCAGTAACTTGAAGGCCAGCATCAGACCCAGGGCGAAACACCTTGTCGTCTGTTTGAAACGAATAACACTGTCCAAATGATGTGATGATTGGTGTCCATGTTTCGTTTATGGCCAGAGAGCGCTTATTGAACGAGGAGAGTAAAATAAATTCGTCAAGAGGCTGGGAAATGGCTCGCAACTCTGCTTCGTCGATGGGTTCCACAATGCCTGTTTCTTGCTGTAGGACCACATCAAAGCTGTTCGTATTGCAGAGCGTAACTTGAGGAAAAGATAGGGAGAAATTATTGACTGTCTGAATGGAAGTTGACAACTTATATTCCGCGAATTCTTGAATCATCACCACCACAGTCGCAACCATGGCGGCGAAGCAGCCAAAAGTAAACAACGCCCAGATATACTGCTTCCATGGTTTCAAATGTCCACGCTCAAAAGCATAGTAGACTCCATGGATAGACGTGAATTCGGCCCACCAACCTACAATGTCAATCCAACTATCTTCGTGCAAATTAGGATCTGGAAAATAAGTATAGTCCCCTGCATCCAAGGGTAACTTATCGATGTCAAAATGTTTGACGAGTTCTTGCCTCCTAGCTTCGCCTTGCTCGGGTTTGGAACCACTTTCTTCCAGTAATACCCCGTCGGTGACAATACCTTTGAGGACACTAGAGCTGGGTGGGGAGGCCATGATCGATTGCGATTGGAGAACGATGCCCTGGTCTTCGTCAAACGAAAACGAGAATGAGAACGGGCCATGGCGGCAGATTTGCCAGTGCACGAGTAGCACAGTGCAGTCCACCAGTGTCGGTGCCTACTATATCAATTTGCTAATAGAACCATGCCAAGAAATGAATTATGGCAAAGCATCAGATAAGCAACCCTCGAGCTATGAACAAGATACAACTAATGTATTTAAAGGCTTGGTATATTTTTAATAGTAGGAAAAATCTCCCTTCAGATGCAATGTACTATCTGTGGGGAGACCATGACTAGACCGCTTCAAGACCTGGATGGTCTCGTCGATCTTGGCGGTGTAGACTTCTTCGGACTAACTCCTACATGTTCTCTCGTGGAATCCGATATTAACATATTCAGTCAGGGCATGAAGACAGTTTAGCGCTTCCCATGGACGACTTGAGGCTTTACTGTGATTGCCCCTCCACCGAAGATGAAGGAGAAGATGTTGGTAGCGCATGCACACTTTGTCCCAGAAGATGACCACCAGTACGACTTTATGCGCTTGACGTTAAACTCCGTACCGGCAAGGAAGAAATAGCAAGTCTCAAGCACTATTCAGGAACCAACAATTTTAAGTATACGCTACATTTATAATCGTGAGTTTCCTTCGGGTGTTTAGTGCTCGAGTGAAGTGGGCTGTGTGATGTCTTTATGCAATCATACCTTCAACATTGGAAGTGGGAGAAGATGGTGAGAGAGGAGGAGGGGACGAGCTTATAGGGAGCTCAGCGGATGAAAATTCGTTCTCCAGCTGATGGAGATCAATATTATCTGATGCTCGGCGCGGTTGTGCTGAATCATCCAAATAGGCATTCGACGGATGCGCAGAACGCCGACCTTTACGATGCAATATAGAGCTTCCACCATTGCTTTGTCGCTTACGGTTGTCGAGGGATAACGCAGCCACGAAAGCTCTCAGACGAGGCATTCCGTCTCGTTCTCGAAACCGCAAATAGCGCGGCCGCACAAATACCAACAAAAATCCAAACCCCGCGGATGATGTAAAGAGGTGAGACAGTGCAATGAGGAATGTCCACTGACTCTCATTTTCACGAGTAATGACCTCGGCGACAGTAAGTACTCGAAGTGCAAATTGCCAGAAGAATGAATTGATATAAACGACAACATAGCATGATGCTTGTGATGCAATCTGCTTTGTTCGCCTCGTCTGTTGTTGTTCATTGCTGAAAGTCTGGGAGAGTCGACGAGATACTATCTGAGTAGCGAGCTCCTTGGTACGAGCCGTTCTGTATACCAACACATTGGAAACCAAAACAGCAATGAGGGAGACACATGCGGGAAAGAGTGCAATAGCATATCCTATCAACTCTGGAGCAACCGAGCCTCGGATACATGTCACGTCCGGCTCACCGGAGCAGCCAGCAGGGTAATCACTCAACCAACATCCCGGCCCAACAATATTCTCGTTGTAGAGATGCAAGGGCAAGGGAACAATAGCACTCCCTATCCCCCAACATATGCTGATTACATGCATGACTCGTTCCATTTGTACCACTTGCACTTTATCAAGGTTGTATCGAATGGTTACGAGGAAGTAGATGGTCAGACACCCGTTGTAGATCATGTAGCCTATCGCACACTGTGTCAAGAACGCTTGAGCCGAACAACTAGCAACATTGCCAATAGATAGATATCTGTCGCTTGTCTCTTTGGGGGCGGCAAACGTTTGCATGAGCCACCCTACTGAGCTGACGGCATCAAAGACACAGGTCCCGAGCAACAACCGGTGGTAGCTGTCCCGTTTGAACTTCTGCTTTGAGATAATATTGTAAATGATTGTTGTTGAACCCAGAAGTGACAGTGAGCCACCAAGGACAGTCAAGACACCGACTGTGATCTCCTGGCTCTGGGTCATTAGGTTGTATGTTTCAGTTGACATGGTCGTAATGCTCCTTGCTCTCTTTCCTTTATTAGTCACTCACGGCATCCACTCGCTTTAGAAAATCGCGTTCACTCTTGTGTCGGAGCAAGTAAAGTGATTTTTGTTGTTGCCGTTGTTAGCTTTTGTAGACTTCTATTCTCTCTGCGTCAATGGATCTCCAAAAATCGTGAACACTTATTCAAGAGTCGCGACATTGCAACATAAATAAAAATGTGGGGCGGATAAGTCCATAAGAGACGGTCATCAACAGAACATAATTGTGACCAACATTTATTGTCAATATGTTTCACTATCAAAAAAGAGATGATTAGGTTCATAATATTCTCATTTGCTACGTCATGTACAGTCTACATGATGTAGTATAGCTAGAGAGAAGGAAGTACCGTAGGCTCCAAGTTTGGACCGCCGAACTTTTGGTGCCATCTCTAGAGAGACTATCTCAATTGCTCTCGCTTGCGTCCTCGTTGAGTTGCTCACATGAATATCCGCAACGCTGATATAACATTGTCTCGACCACTTGGTGCAATCAGAGGATTTGTATGTATGTATGTGTGCGCGCGCAAGTTGGAATGGAATACACTGGCTACAATCTGTGGCGCAGACGCAAAACACCACACACGCTCTATCTATCTTGGTTCACTTGTCACATAACACAGAATCGTTGCTTTCTTGCCTTTGGTGATGGCAGTGGTCACACGTCACACATCATATTATCAATCAATAGCCTGCCGCCAATCGAGCTTCATCCCAAATGTTGGCGGCCGCAGTGTGCGATCCATTGGTCATGGCTAGTGCTCCTGTCGACGCCAAGCGATTGACCCATCGTGGATATTGCGCCAGTCGCGTGGGTGGTGCTGCTGATGCGTCGTGATTTGTACTATTAGTATCAAAGTTGGTCAACAAGGCCGTGGCCAGAGTTTCGGTAAAATGGTTGCAATTTCGATGGCAGACGTCATAGGATTGAGCCGTATAAAAGAGCTGTGACAGACATTGGACCACTTGCGACAGTTGCGCCTTTGTCGTCAGTCGTGACCGTCCCAGAGCAATGGAATGGTTGGGCTGTCCCGACACCATGGGAGGCAATCCAATGTCCATGCCCTGGCCCACCATGACACCAGCATTACCCACAAAGGTGTATTTCAATCCCATGATCTCGAGACTGGAGTGATAGGCACCCATGCCAATCGACGGGAGCAGTCCCGATACCAGTAACAAGGCACGATCCGTTGCAGAAGGGACTTGGGACTGCTGCTGAAGCTGAGCCCGTGTGTTCGCGTCGGGTTGCAATTCCCACACGTGCAACGTCACCACCAATGGATCGTTGGGTTGGAGGAGGTTCATGTTGACTGGTTCTTGCTATATGTAGATACAAGTCTATGGGATGTAACGTTAAACGTTCATGTAATGTTCGAATGTGTTGCAAGTGGTTGTGTCGTGGCTGTTGTGGTCTGTTTTCGTACGTACACATTTACCATTTTATTGCCACGTGGAAGGAATAGTTTCGTTATGAAGGCAGTGGCTATTCCTCCGATCGTCCCAAGGTTGGAGGGCTCCGTTTACTGGGCTACTTGACGCCGAACTCTATCCGTGATAGAACAGTTTCCCTGGAGAGTACCCCTGACAAATATTTGAGGATCTTCATCGACATTTCTTGCATCTAACCTCGCCTACATGAATGAATACAATCTAATCTCGCCTGCACGTTCTGTGCTACAAATCACTGCGGCAGCGTTTACCGCTCGCCTGGAATTACAGAACATGAATGTTGTTAGGCATGGCTGGAGTGCGGATTGGGTCGGTATTGGACTCCAGCCAACTGTCAGTCACGACCGCCAGAAAGTCAGACTAGCTTCATTGAGGCATGTTGACTGTCGAGGAACTGATTGTCACCATGTAAATACGTCTGCACGAGTTTCGACGAGTCTCAGTCGCCCTTTATCTTCGGCGACGCCTCCCTTCAGATCTCTTGCGATGGTCACCCCCCTTCTTCTCGTCGATGACCTGGTAATCATTCATATCTCGACCATCGCCTCCCTTCTGACGAGAGGAGTGGTCCATGTGACGACGACACTTGAATCGAGTCCCCATCCAGTCGCCATCTTCTTCGCTGTTGTCCTCTAGAATTTGACCATGATATGTTTCACCGCCACCATTTTCTGACGTAGTAGTACTTGCTGACGCTCCTTGAGCCTTTCGAGCCATTCGTGCCGCCAGAGAATTGTCTTTGACCTCCACACCTGCCTGGTTCTTTCCCTCTGAAGCTTGTTTTCGAACTTTTGTTTTGAAGGCACCCAGTTTTGCCATGGTATCTTCTTCACGTTGACGTTTGTTCTTGCCAGCTTTTCCCTTGAAGCGAGCAAGACGGGCTTCAACAAGACTCACTTTAGGTTGCTTCTGATTCTTCTCTTGAGAATCGCCTGTTGGTCTCTCGAGTTCTACGGGTGGCTTCTCGGTATGCCTTTCGGCGGCAGGAAGTGGCGCGGGCGGAGTACTGTCCGCCTTCTTCTCTTCTTGTTTCGAGTTGTCAGGTTCACTGTCCTCGTGATTTCTTCTTTTCTTGCTTTGTGGTTTGCTCTCCTCATCATTGGCGGTGGCACTCTCCATGACCTTTTCGTCCACAGTCTTGCTCAGTGTCTTGCTCGAAACAAGGTCATGACTACTCTTGATCCCCGCATCTCCTCCTTCTTCTCCCATTTCAAGTTCATCCCCAAAACTCAGCACATTCAAATCTTTCTTTCCCTTTCGTTTCTTCTTCTTTTTGGCAATCTTGCTCTCTTCCTTGACCGCTCTCCACGGCACAGACGCTTGCGGAGCAATATCGGTATGAATGGGATTTTCGACAATCTTGACGGACTTGACACGAGGAGCATGCTCGAGATCCACTGGTTGATGATTGTCATCGACTGCCATCTTCCCAATTCGCAGGGCATTGAAAATCGTAGGCCCCGCGCAGGTTCCAAACAGGACGTGCTTGCCATCCAAGTAGGGAGCTTCTTCTAGCGTGATGAAGAATTGAGGTTGCAACTCTTCATCGTCCTCATCGTCCACTCCCAACGCCATGGCAAGTTGACCACGATGATTGAATCGTAATCTAGAATGTGTCTCGTATTTTCGTCGTTCCAAGGCATTCGGAGCAGCAATCTTGTTTTGATAGTCCTTCGAAAAGCCTGATGTAGTTTGCTTCTTTCCTTGTCGCAACGCTCCCGTTTGAATCAGAAAGTCAGAGACGATGCGATGAAACAACATGTTATCGTAGTAGCCATCCAGACATAGTTGCAGAAACAGTTTCGTGGCAGTCGGGCATTCGCGACACCACAATTGAATCTCCAAGGGACCATGCGTCGTCTCCATGATGACGCGCCCCGAAGTGGCAGGTTCCGTGGCGTAGATGCTTGACATTATACTTGACTGACTTGAGTACTGACTAGCAGTGTATGCTTCTGGGCAGTGTCAACCAAAGGTGCGATGTTTCAACGTCAATAGCAGCAAAGACTGTTCCACAAATCCATTGTGTGGTGATGATAAAAGCCCTCAACCTACCGGTACTGTCAAGCATCTCACTGGGATTGATTGATTCCGGGTGCTGTCACTCATTCTTGCGAGCGCAGCTACCGGTACAATTTTGAATAGGAACGACGACGATGATACCGTAACGCCGCGTTCTATAACATAGTCACGTATAATAGCTACCGTACGTATAATCATGTTGTCATGATTGAACTTGTCTGTATTGAAAACTTGAACAGTCTAGACAGCTGCTACGTATGCAGGTTCTCGCGAGAAACAACACCTGCGCGCTACCTCAAATTGAAGTCAGTCAGTCACATCATTCAAGGATGGCTGTGCGTAATAGAACCATGATGAACTCTCACGATGAAACGTCGTGTCAGTTGTCATCACTCTTTCGGAGAGCAAACAACATTCTACTGCATTGCAGCAGGTCAACCTGTTGTCAAACACCACTGCAGGACAACCGTCCTTCTCTGCAGCAGCCTCTGATTGTTGACGAAGAATGTGACATCGAAGTGACTTGAAAAACATGGGGTATTAATTATCCCCGCCATAGCATTGCGAATCGTGGGTACCTCGTCGTTGATCGGAGCACGATAGTGTTGGTCGTAAAGACCGTGTCGGCGACACATGTGACACCATTGTTGCAATTGACCAAACTGGCATTGTGCAAACCTACTATGTATGGATGTCCAGAGTACTATCCGCGACAAATCCTCCATCCTCCTGCAGCTTGTGTAATAATTGTCATTGGAGGAGAAGTGCACGGGAGAAGCAACAGTACGTGTACCTTGGGAAGCGCCTCGATAAGAAAATGCGCTTCCCGCTCACCGTGCAGGTTCCCCGGATACAGGTCTGCCAGCAATCTTGTCTTTCAGTACCAATAATATTTCACTGCAGTGAAAACAGTATGGATTGTCGTGTCGTTTCAAGACAGCGTAGCGCTCCCTCAAGTTCTGCATCATCTGAGTCAAGCTCATTGGAAAGATCCAGTGGAACTCCACTTGAATCTGCGCTGGCAACGATTCGTCTGAGTTCGCCATCATGGACGGAAGGAGTGCCCATTCATAGCCCTCAATATCAGCCTTCAAGTAGTCTGGTCTTCCACCCACAATATCCACCACATGGTCCAGCGTAATCATACGGTTTCCTTTAACACCGCCATATCCTGCCTTTGTATCAGGTTCCTGAGGCGCTTCTGCGGTACCGACACACTTCTTGTGAAGAGTCACACGAGAACCAATGGCAAAAGGAACATGCCAGCTACCTGTGCAATCAAATGTATGGATTTCACAGGGTGAGTTCTCGTAGGCGTCAACTTCGAAGCCCCACTGTCCATTGCAGCCCAGAGAAACAATGATACAGCCTTCGGTCCACTGTGACACTAAATTTTTGCAGAGGAACTTGGTGTCATCTCCCTTACCCCATTGCACAATGCCTCCGCAAGTTGCATCAGCGTCTTCCACGGGTTCCAAGGGGTCAAAAACGGCTCGCTGTACCACGCGCCGGCAGTTGGTACAGTCCACATCGCTTCTTTTCTTTTTCTTTATCCCACAGGTCTTGGTGGCTTCATCACAGTGATAATAGCAGTAAACGTTGTTGTATAGGGGGCCTTTGGGGGCCTTCTTACGCGATAGGAAAGATTGTTTGGGCTTCGCCTCGCTCGCCAGCACATTCAGGCACTTCATGCAGACTGAGGGGCACTGAGGACCATCAATGTGCATATCCTGAACGTGCCCGTCACCACCAGTCAGCGTGATGCCCTTCGGGGAACCATAGCTTTTAGTCTTGGAACTGACGTTCAGAGGTGGTTTTCTATGATCCACCGATGTAGCGTTCCTCGTTTTGCTGGCAACCACTTTAGCGACAGATGGGCTATTGTTTGCGTCCACGGGAAGTTTTATATCCACTGATGATGGCGTGTCACTCGTTTTGCTCTCAACCACTTTTGTGACGGAGGAACCAGGGTTTGCGATGATTGAACAGGAGGAGGAGCTCTTCAAGGCAACATAGAGCAAAAGGACGAAATTTAGCGCCACACTTATCGACAGCAACAATCTTCGTCGTTTTTGCTTCATCATTTAAACAGAAGGTTGGAGGAGAACGTCAACT